>VZRV01023441.1:199199-308262 GCA_013398115.1 Falcunculus frontatus | reverse complement strand
GTGGGATTTTGAGATATCCATGTCTGGGAATTCCTTCTATGCCTCATAAAAGGTTCAGCTTGTGTTTTATCACCCAGATTTTGCTACTCCCTCCTGTAACAATGTGTACTGGGCTTAATGCTGTACTTTGGTTTCATACATTAAAATACTCATAGTAGATTATTATATCCCACCTGTCATGTCCCAAAAAGCTGTACTGATTTATATTTAGCTTTTCTATTACTTTGTCTTCCATTTTCAGAGGAAAATCTTGGACTAATTTCCATGAATTCCCTGCCAGGAGATACAGCCTTTGCTTCCCTACTAATACTGAAGAGTGTCTGTGGCTGAAATGTTGCTCCAGCAATAGTAAAAAGTCATTTGGGGTTTAAGGTAAAATGTTAGCAGGGGCAGCTCTTACCTGGAGGACAGTGCAGTCCATCCATATCCAAATGTTGTACTTTGCATCCTCAATAAAATCTGCCAGGCTGGGCAATATGGGGGGGGGTCATACCTCTGCATGGAAAGGAGCACTCAGGACAAAGCTACAAAAATGGCCCTTTTTTTTCACTGTTTTCAAGATATAAATATTTTCTTTATCTTACTAATATTATTTTGCAAATGAATATACTTTTTGGTTTGTTCTGTGAAACCTCTAATGTGAGATACAGGCATGCACTTACATACACACCTCCTCTCTCTCTCTCTCTCTCTCTTTCTTTCTCGTTTACACCCTCTCTTACAAAATTTTCTTCTGAGCTCCCCAGCAGCTATAAAACAGCAGTATTACAGCCTTCACTGATGATTAGTCTCATTTTTCCTTAAATACTGACAGTCAAAGGGTGAGATATTAAAAAAGAAAAATCATGTCACAACAGCTTTGCACACTGTACAGCCTTTTGAATAGATTAAAAAGAGGCAGAGAGCTATTAATAAGCTTTTGACTTTCTGAGCACTCCCATTTTTGGAATGAGACCAGCTCTGCTAGAGGGGGTGAGGAGGCAGAGTGAAGAGATGTGTTCATACAGTCTTGGGAAGAGAAAGAAAACAGTGAAACCAACAGATTTAGATAAGCTGGGAATGAGGGGGACAGACCCCCTGAGCATGGACAGAGAAGTCCTGTCCACATCTTCCAGGACTGAAACTAGTTTTTTCCGGTGGAGAATTCCCAGTGACTGGCACAGCTCGGGATCAGCCCATGAAAACCCAGAAACTGCAGAGGCAGGTTCCTGCTACAGGCTGGGCAATATCCAGTAACTGCTTGAACGAGGAGTTAAACCACACAGTGGCACTCTGGGAGGAAGAGAAGAGCAAGGCCAGAAGCAAATTCTGATGTTGCAGCAGTCTGTCAGCCCAGCAGTGAGGGAGAGGTATGTAAAGGCTCTGATGTGAGCATTCAGTGGCTCTGCAGTCACTCTCCCAGCGGTAGCTGTGCAAGAAACCCCTCTGACAGCAGCCTTAGAGAGAAATACAGCCTCTGGCAGGCACTGGTCTTGAGTATCAGCTTCTTCCACATATCCCTATAAATTCCTGCAATTCCACGCTAAAGGCTTGGGCAGAGAGAGAGTTTGTAAAGAAAACTTAAAATGCAGGGTCTTTGCCAGGTAGTAACTGCCTTTTCTCATCTACAGTTACTCAATAAAAATCATTGCTGGAGCATGACTCTACTTTCATTCCCAGCCAATACATTTGCAATCTGGCCCTTGAACATGGGAAAATCGACCCCGAAGCATATTGCTAAAGGAAAGGTCCATAAGCACATTGGTTTAAGCTTTGGAAACACATTACCTCTACAATTATTTGCAGGTTTGACACTGATTTTTCTGTATTGAATATCACAGATCTGGTTAATGCAAATATATTCGAGTAAGAGTCTGTATAAGTAGAAGCCCCGACACAGTTTTGCTCCATCACAGATGATGTATCAATTTATCACAACTGGCAAAGAATTGACCCAAATAACTACTAGCCTAAAGTAAAATTAAATAAAACAGAGACTGTAACAACATGTAGGTTTTCACAGATTAATGTAGGCTATTGCAATACTTTGGGTTACAAGGGGCTGTTACAGAAGATCAATATCCCCATTTCTTTTGGCACAGGTCACGTAGGAACCCAACACCTGCAGTGAGCTTTGGTGGTTGTAAGAGACCCTGAATGTGCAGCTCAGCCCTGCAGCCCTCCTGGTACGGCGAGAGGAGCTGGGAGGCACAGAAACAATAAACACATCTCCTGAACGCCTCCCTTGTCATGTACAGCACCAGCCAGCTTGGGAAGGTGGGCCCTGAGCACTTACACAGAAGGAATTACCACAGATTTGTTTTGGCAGGCAGGAGAGCCCAATTTGGCTCAGCTGGCTGTAGTGGTGGAGACAAACATCAGGCTGGTTGTTAAACTACCCAAAATAACTCCACTATCCTCTCAGAGCAGGGCTGTCATCCCATCTGGTCTCCAGCCCAGTTTCCATTCTCTGTTGGAATCAATCTCTCCAACTGATTCTTCTGTAGGATTTGGAGGGGGTTTTTTATTTTTTTCTTTTGTCCCCAAGCCTATGTGTTAATTAAGTCTCAACAAAGAGCTGTATCATTGTAGAACAGGATATCAGATCGCTCATCTGTTTTACATAATTGATTAATTAATTACCTTGCTAATTGAGTCTCATGAAATCCTCTGTTATACTGGAGCAAGGGTATGTCCCAAACCATTGCTTGTAGGGCTACATTAAAATCAGGGCATTTTGGCTGCTCCATCTCCCCCAGACTCTGTGGTGCAAGTCACAGCACAGCATTAACCCGACAGGGCTCCTGGGTGCTTGGAGAGATGCAGAATTACTGGGTGAGCCTTGCTTTCACCTGTACCGAAAATTTCAGACCTTCTGCCCAATTTTCCTTTGCACAGCCCCTGCAGCAGCTCTTTGCATGTGTGAACTCCAGGGCTGCCACTCTCTTGCTTTGCTCCATCAGCCCCCGCTCACATTGCAGCAAGTGCTACAGCCCCACAGCCAAATTTAGTGACATTTTCTACCACTTTTGGGGAAGGGTGAGTGCCATTGTGGCTGTAAAGGAAAGTGGCAAGGCAACCCTCCCCTCCACTACCTGAAAACTGCACTGTGAGCTCTTCTCAAAGGCACTGCCTTCAACAGGCTGTGACCTACATCTTTTCTTGGGAGCCATCACAGCTGAAATAAGGCATAACGTGATGGATTCTCTGCTATTAAATGGAAATGGACTTTCCATGGAAATAACCACTGACAATACTTTGCATTTTAATGTAATTTCTTTTCTTCTTATTACCCCTAGACATAGAGCATGATGTATTTTTACCACATGATCTCGTCTGCAAGCCAGCAGCAAGGTGGAGGTTGCAATCTTTGCCTTAAACACTGCTCCTGAGGGTGCTTTCCAAACGAGCTTCAGTCTGAGAGAGCAGCAAATACTTTCCTTCAAATCTGTCCACTGACAAAGTTTTCATTCCAGTCCTGATCCACTTGCATTTAACAAGACATAAACCCACAGCAACTCGGGCTGTTCAGCCTGGAGAAAAGAAGGCCCTGGGAAGAACTTAGAGCCTCTTCCAGTACCTAAAAGGGCTCCAAGAGAGCTGGAGAGGGTCTTGGACAAGGGCCTGGAGTGCCAGGTCAAGGGGGAATGGCTTCAAACTGAGAGAGGGCAGGATTGGATTAGGTGTTGGAAGTAAATTCTTCCCTGTGAGGGTGGTGAGGCCCTGGCACAGGTTGCCCAGAGAAGCTGTGGCTGCCCCATCCCTGGGAGCGCTCAGGTCAGGTTGGAGGGAGCTTGGAGCAGCCTGGGACAGTGAAAGGTGTCGCTGCCTGTGGCAGGGGGTGGAACTGGATGGCCTTTAAGGTCCCTTCCCACCCAAACCCTTCTGTGCTTCTATGATTCACCAAAAATTCAGGGATTTAGGGCACCCACAGTGGGCAGGTGAGCAGGAACCTCCCTACTGTGCTCTGGGCAATGAGTTAAAGATGTGCTGAGACAAAGCAGCCGTGTTCTGAAACAGTAAATGAAGGTCTGTCATCCCTCTTCATCATCTTCAGAAGTCAGGAGTCAGCCAGGAGGCCAGGGTGTGAATCCACCAGCCCTCATCCATCCCAAATCTCTTCAGTCCATCCTCAGTGCAGATCTCTGGCTGCTTTATGCTCTCAGCAGCAGTGGCTGAGCTCATTCCTAATGCAGGCTGCATTCCCACTCATGCTGAAGGGTCTTGGCATGGTCTGGTCTTGATGATAATTTAATCCACAGGATCTGGAAAGGATTTAGGACCTGGAAACAGAGATGGGATAAAATCCTCCATGGTGGACAAAAAACTGCCTCAATACGTGCATCTGCAGAAGAGGCTGGGAACAGTGAGTGTTTATTTCTGAATAGCACAAGGATTCCTGAGACAGAGGGAGGAGGAAGAAAGTGCAGTCAATCACGAGACAAGAGTTAGCCTTCAAAAGCCCCTTCTAAATGGCTAAATCAGGAAGGAAAAAAGCCATCCCTTTTTCTTAATCTGTCAGTATCAGTGTGAGAAAGACTGAGGGCATCACTCCTGCCAGGATTATTTGTATGTTGGGGTGGAGGAAGGAAGTGGGCTGGTATCATGTCTTTACTTCCACACTGCTGGTAGAGGTTTTGGGTAATGAATCCAGGGGCTAATCCATCATGTCTGCCATTTCAAAGAGCCCTGATAACCTCATGTCTTCTTGTTTTCTTCTTAAGGCTTTTGCAGATTTGCTAACACAAGTTTTCCCTGAAGAAGGATCACATTCCAGGCCTGAAATGCTCTGATTATTTACAGTTTGTCACACCGTAATTTATATTTATTGATTGTGGCTTTTATTTACACGTGTTCATTACTTTCTTATTTTAGTCATTTATCCTGCATGTCCCCACCCCGCTTTTTCAATTATTTCGCATACTCACAGTTTATCAACTATATTGCCAAGATGCATTTAGAGAGAATAATTTGTTTCTGATGCATGATTTTTTGACAGCATGATTTGTTTTCATCTTTGCATTGAATCTTAAGATGACAGTGACTCTAGGGCAGAGAATACAAAATTGTGGAGCTTTTTCCTCTGAAGAGTTGAACTCACATATGCAATATGCACGTTGCATTGGCAGCGTTTGCTGACCCGCTCATCAAGCCCACATTGGTTCAGCTCTTGGTGCAGTTTCCCTCCTCCCAGGGCAGTGTTAGAAAGTCTTAGAAATTTTATGTGCTCCCTTAGTGCTGCTGCCCTACCAGCCAGCATTTCTGGGTCACTTTGGAGGCTGCTAAAGCACCTGCAGTGGGCTGGCAGGGTTGCTGAGCCTTGATGGCCCTGGCAGATCTCAGACGTGGTGTTTGCTCCCTTCAGAGCAATCTTTAATGACAAGGATGACAGGCTCTGCCTGCCCACCACTGGGGCTGGCTGGGAAGCAAATGGATCCTGTCTGGCAAAGTGCTGTCATGACGAGGCTCTGTGCTCGGGTGGGCTCTTAATGCACTCCCTTCAGCTTCAGCCTCGTTAGTCCCATTGCTTTTTAACAGCAGTGAGGGGTTTTCCTACTGTCTGGCTTTTGCTTTCAGAGCTGTACAGGCTGGCAAGGCAGGAGGATTGGCTCTTCAAGGGTGAGAGCCAAAAAGCACAGAGCCTCCCAGCATCCTGCAAGGAGCTCATCCAGCCTGCTTTCCTCCCTAGGACTCGCTACCTGCCTTTATCCATTCACTGAGGCAGCCTGGCCTCTCTGACAGTGGTGCCTCTCCAAAAAGCAGAAGCAATGACAAACATATTTGCTGGTATTTGCTCTCTAAGTGATCTCTATCCCAGGGCCAGAGCTTGGCAAGTGCAGGTCAGCTGCCACCCCTGCCTGTGTGAGCCATTACAGCACTTCAACACAGCCATGGCTTTGTGTGGCTCCTTAGGACAGCTCAGTGCAGGAGATGTGCTGGAAAACGCTTTGGCAGTGTTGATCCATCACTTTGCCTTCTCTCCATGCTCATTAGCTGCCAGACATGGGCCAGGCTGAGCTCTGGCTGTCTAGCACAAGGTCTCTCGTGGTTCCAGCATCCCCCAGGAAATACCCAGCAATATTCAGCTTAAATTTACCACTCTGCAGCTCCAAGCAGTGACAACACTAACCATGCTCCCAGTTTTGTTCTCATCCCATGACCAGAGGAGGACGAGGGAAGAAGATAGGAGTGCTTTGGGTGAGAGGCTCATTTTCAGAGCCACGGCACGTCAGGAAGGGAGCAGGGAGTCTGCTGGACATGGCACAGTGTGCACAGCAGTGCCAGCTCAGCCGTGAATCAGGCCCAGAGAAAATCTCTTCACCCTTGTGTTCTGAGGCCCAATATTGAGCAGAAAGTCATCTGTGGTTTCAGTGCCACAGCCCCAGACCCATTTTCCTACATGGTTTCTGTCACTGAACCCATACTGCTTCAGAATGTTTTGCTCCCTTGATCCAATTTATTCTGCCCAGGTTGCAGGGGAGGATTGATGGTAACAAGGTCTAAAGCAGCCGTGTCTTGGCAGCTCACTGCTGAAAGCAAATCGGGCTCCTTCTCAGCAAAGCCCCAAATAGCTGAGCAGTACTCTACCAGTAACCAGAGGTGTTGCACTTATCTCCAGGCTGATTTTAAAAAAAGCCATCTAGAAGAGCCCTGAAAGGGCTGGGGAGGGCACGGGGGCTGTGGAGTGGTGAGGCAATAGGTGTTCATCGAGCCCTTTTTTTTGTCTGGGACAGGTGAAGGTTGCTGGGTGGGTGTGGTGCCCTCACAGAAGTGGCTGAGAACATTGTCTTTAAGGGTCTGAAAGGTCAAATCTGCCCCCACTGTTTTCACGTGTGAGTGACATCCTTCATGTCCCTCCTTTTCCTCTCTGCCTTGCTGCCTGCAAAGCCCTTCCCAAGTGTCTCCATCCCTGGGCACAGGACAGACAGCCCCCAAACATCCCTTGTCAGCCCAGAAACTTGGGCTGAGCTGGACCTTCTGAGTGTGCACCTCCGAAAGACACAGACCTGCCTTGCAAGATGTATTTCAAAACTAAAACATTTTGTTTTTTCTAACCTGAATGCTGCATTCATGGCTTGTCAAACCCATTTTAGTGAGCAATTCATTTCTGAAGGTTGAAACTGTCTTTCAAAAAATGTATTTAAGTAAATATTTGGAGAAGATAAGAGATAGTAAGAATACAACTCTGAAAGTATTTATGTACAGAAATCAAAGCTTTTCACATGGAATTCAATAAACTAGTTTTACAGAGCTCTGAATTTGGAGTTTGTTATACAAAATTGGGAGGCAGAAGCAAATTTTGTAGGATTTTATATGGGTGTGTAACAAAGAGCATAATCACTTTTCAGAGAGAAAAGCTGCATATGTCTTACAGCTTCATACAATAAAATTCCAAACGGGACATCAGATGGGATGTTTAATTTCCAGATTGGGTACATTTAAAAAAGGTCATTTCAGTTAAAAGAAATGAATTCATTCTTTGGCCAGGGCTGTAAATCAGTGCAGTTCTACTGAAAGCATCTAACTTAAGGAGAGGGATAGGGGGAGGACCTGACCTCTATTTTTTTGAATCAGAAGGAATCACAGGAGATTCACTGTCATCCCACAGTGCTTGTGAAAGGCACTTTGAACCGTTGGTCTTTTTAGGGTTTGAGTAAAACAAGTATTTTTAAAGGCAAAGCTACCACATGACAGATGCCTGCAGTTCCCAATCGAGTGGTGTGGGTCATGTCTGTGTGGGATTTGGGGGATGTCTCTGGGATGCAAACAAAAGCCCCACCTTCCAGCATCCTTAGGACTCTCTCCCACCCTGTCTGCTTTCCTTGAGGTTGGTGCAAAACCAGGAGCATTTCTGTTCTATCAGGGAATCAGCCCCGCACATCCCAGGCTGACACGGAGCACGACAAAGGAGCTCACTGGACATGGGAGTGCTCAGGCTGTAAATGCACCACTGCATTTCTTCTCCAGCTCTGCAAATGACTCTTTTTACTCAGCCTTGTGCTACTGGGGGGTTTACAGCTATTCCCACCCCCCTCAATTTTCTGCACAGCAAACTCCTGCTTTTCACCTTCAGTCTGACTTTGTGATCCATGGTTGGTTTCAAATCAGCCTTTCAGCATGGTAATGAATGGATTAACTTTCTGCTTTCTGATGAGTAATAGGAAAAATGCTTCTGAATTATCAAAAAATAATTGGAATTAAAATTGTAAATGGTTTCTACAAGGGAAGTTTTTGTAATTAGTTGAATCCGTGTGATGGAAGCTATTATAAATAACAAAAAAATGTGTTTACCTAATCACTGGGAAAGTGCACATTAGCTCTCTAATTAGAAGTCCCTCATGGCTCTACCACAAACTTTGGACACAAAATAATTTGTTTCATGGTTCCTTTAGCAGGCAAAGGAAACTCATCAGTTCCGTTTGTGCGTGCCCACTACTGTGAAGGCGGCTGGAACTGAATTGCCGAATTCCCACTGATTTTCCTCAGCAGGTCCCTGTGACTGCCCAGAACCTTGTCCTGAGCCCAGCCCACAGACTCCAAGAGCCAAATCAGTCTGTGCCATTCCAGTGCCAGTCCAGTACAGAACTTGGGTACTACTGGAGGGACAGGGGAAGGGCATAAGCAGCTTCAAGCACACCTGGGTGCAGAGGGATGGGATGGAGAAAAACCATGGCTGCTCTGGGCCCTCTGCTGTGGGCTTGTGCTCCAGAATAAATGCCATTTTCTGTTCTCAGGAGCTGGGTTGGGTTTTGCTCTAAGTTGTCTGGCAAATTGCTCTCATGTCACAGAGTGGAGACTTGTCATTATCTCTCCTTCCACACAGAATGAGGCTACCACAGGCAGAAAGGGGCTTTCCTTCCAGACACACCTTCTCCTTCAACACACCCCCTCTGTTCTCCCAGAGAAGTCTGGATAGCAAACTTAGTATCTGGTGATTAAGTCACACTAGAACAGGTATTGTTTAATACATTTGACCCATTTTGTGAATAGTGAATGCAGATTTATCTTTGTCATGCTGAATAGCTGTTTGTACCTGCTGTGTTAAACTGAGCAGAAATGAAGATTTTATTGTGGTTGCAGAGATACATTCGTAATGTGAGTGTTGGGTTTTTTCAGGATCCAGTTTGTATGATGAAAATCCGCTTAAATGACTGAAAACAGGAAATACTTTTTCACAAACGAATATACCCTCCACTGTTTAAAAATACATGACCTACTTTATCTACTTTAGAAAATCTCTTTCCTAGATACATTTGCCACTGTATCTGCAAAGGGAGTTCTGCTGCATTTCATAGAGAGCCTGGCAATTAAAGTTGCTGCTCTGCTGTGATTGCCATCCCACCACAACACAAACATCACCGCACTTGGAGGCAACCAAACAGAAAAGTGCTAATGTCCTTTCCTTCAGTATCACCTGGTGGGTAGGCAAGCAGAGGAAGTGTGTGATTGATGATGACTTCAGTTTTCCAGGATCTCCAGAATCAACTGAAATATTTATGGTCTTGAGATGAAAAGAGGGAAAACACATAGGTTTGGAAGTTAAGGTATTAAATGTTGCTTATCTAAGGCTCACAGGGATTAGCAGCCCCCATGATAATGCAGCTGCTTTCCTCATCTCCATTTGCTCCTCAACCTGCTCCCCATCACACATATCCATGCTGGGACACAGCTCCAGGCTCTTTCCCGTGCTCCATGCAGAGCTATTTTGGATGTGGAAGCACAGTGAACTGGCAGGAACATCATCAGCACTGGGAAAACTGCTTGGTTCTGCCCATACAGGACATGGAAATGCAGAATCTCCGTTTAGTAACACAAGGAACAGCCCAGGAGATCCTGCTGCAGGCACATCCAAACCAACACCAGAGGCTTTACTGAGCAGGAGATGGTCCCACTAACCTGTACCATGAGTGATGTTCCTTCAGAAAGGTACAACAGCATCAGCCTGGAAAGAGAGCTTGCTGATACAGAACCTCCTCTTGCTTTTAATTGGTGCATTTCTTAGAATGGTAATATGAGGAATGGAATCATGGAATAGTTTGGGTTGGAAGGAACCTTTTGGGATTATCTAGCCCAATGCCCCTGCAATGAGCAGGGACATCTCCAACTAGAACAGGCTGCTCAGGGCCCCATCCAACCTGGCCTTGAATCTTTGATACAAATTGTAAGCCTGAATGGTAAATACCCATTTTTTGTCCTGTTTTACCAATGCTGCTGGTTATGGCCAGCAAGTGCACATTAGTTCCCAACAGCTGAGGATGGAGGGCTGTTGCATGCAAAATACACTTTGCAGGTCTGGGAAGAGATGTAGGTGCCCCAAATTATTGAAAATCTGAATTAGTTGCTCAGGCTCTTACCTCGACATAGGAGGCAAATACCATGAAATCAATTTCTGTGCCCAATTTACTCTCAGTGACACCTGCACCCATTTTAAAGGGTAATTTGTCATTTTGCTCCACTTGTCACATTATTTCAGGTCATGGGACCATCAAGTCAAAACCTCAGGTTTGACCCTCTGCTCCATAATCCAGAAATGGAAAGTCAAAACACCTTTTTTTTATCCCCTCGGAAGAGAAGCCACAAGTTATAAATAAAAGCAGATAGAGTGAGTAAATCGCTCCTGGTTTTCTGTCACCTTAGGCCTACCCTATTGTAAGCAACTCTTTTATTATCCCACAGCCCATGATGGGAAAAGACCATTTCATGCCCAGGGAAAGCGTGACGTGCCTCATGGCCAGTGGGTGATGGGAGGTGAGCATGAACCCTCTGGGTAATTTATCCACCTCCTTGTTTACACAGAGCTGCAGCCTCAAACAGCAGCAGCAGTAAACGGGTATGGGAGAGAGTGACAGGATGATATTTGGTGATATACTGAGCAATTTGGATGTAGGAAGCATAAAAAGAAAGGAGTAAGATGGTGCTAAATGCAGTCCCTATGAGACAAAATGATGGAGGCAAACCAGTAAAAAATATATATACATAAACCAAATAAACCCATGACACAAGTGGAGGCAGAAAAGAGGGGCAGAACAGAGCAGCCCCTGGCCAGAGAAGAGACAGGACATGGGGAGCAGAGGAGGATGAAGGGCACAAAAGATAAAGCAGGGGATGAGCCCACATAACCTTCATGAGGGTGGGCACTGAGCACCAGGGTGCTGGTTCTGGGGTGATTACCTGTGTTTTCATCCTGCATGGAGGGGAGGATGGAGAGGACGGAGTTTTGTGGAGCAAAAATACAGCCCAGCCATTGCTCAGCTGCAGTCAGAGAAGTGTTATTGATCTGTCCCAAACGCAGCATTTGCATTGTTCCACATCTGAAAGGCAGTTTTTATGTGCCAGTTTGGTCACTGCCCTGATCCCCTGTGCACAGAGCACTGGTGGTGGGGGCATGTGGGAACCCCTTGCCAGAAACCCATCCCAGAGCCCTGCTGTGACCCTTCCAGCCAGGGCTTGTCCCTGCAAGGTCCCTGTCACCCTCACAGGAGGTCACCCATCAGCCAGTGGCAAACAGTGACCAGGATGCTCAGCAAGGAGAGCTCTGAAAACTGTGTTGTGTTCCAGAAAGGACTTTAAAAAAATACATCAGTGCTTGTGAATCACGTTTTATATCTAGATAAAGTTACACATATAAAATTGCTGTTATTCACCAGTGAACTCCTTTAATAATCAATTGCTAATTAAGTTCCACTGCCCTACTAGATTTAAAGCAAATCCCTTTTTGAGACACTAGAAGTGCAGCCAATAACATTTATTGATTATGCTTGTCACAGGCACTGGAGAGGGAAAGGGGCCTTTTTTTCCTGCCCCTTCAGAAGCTGTATGCCAGCAGGATCTGGAAAACAGAAATCAGAACTACCAGAATAATTTGTTATTACCTAAGTCCTTTTGACTCTGGATGTGGACACATTTTCTACAGGAATAAATGTACCAGGAAATGTCTGGTACCTACCCTGAGCAAGAGAGAAGTGGAAAGAAATCAGTGTAATGCTCGCAAACACAGGAAAGCTGGCTCCCTTTCAACGACTCTTGAACTTTTGCTGGAGCAGCTGCCCTAGTGAAATACACTGTACAATGGTGGCTTTTCCCAGAAGAGATTTGTCCCTAAAACCCTTGGTTTTGCAAGTTCTTCCAGTGTGGCTTTACCAAGCCTGACCAAGGCCTCAGCCTGCAGCCAAACCTGAGTGAACTTTCTGTTGAGACCTGCTCTGTCTCACTGGGCTGCTACTTGCCATTTACATACTAAAACCATAAAATTCTTCACTAACAAGAAACAATGCACCTTACCTATATTTTTTTTAATTATAAATCTTGCACTTAGAGCAATTTAAAACTGATTTACAGTTGCTTTCTTGCTGCTATCAATCAGAGATGCACTTCAATTCCACAGTGCTCTGGGGACTTGGTAGGTTAAAAAAAGCAAATAGGAAAATAGAATGAATATTTTTTTTGTTATTCATTGCTATAGCCTGAAAGCAGACCATGAAATCTGCTAAAAGTAATAGGAACTGGCTGCCCTTTTAATATGCCCTTTTTTAAGGTGTCTATTAGGAATCCAGAATACAGCTCAATATTCGTTACAGCAGCATGCCTCAAGTTTTTTTATTTAAGCCCAAATTTCTTGTGTGTCAGACTTTTATGTTTTTCTTGCTGATATTTTACTGTGGTTCAAACCTCCTTTGATACTGGAGACTGTGTGATCATGGATGTGAGTGTGAGCATGTGAGAGAGGGAGCACCCACCCAAAACCTCACCTGAATCTCTCAGTGTTGTACCTTTGTGCCATTTTCTCTTGATCTGGGGCCACGCAACACCCCAACAAGTGCCCAGAAACTCTGGGAATAAACCACAGTTTTCAGCCAGCATCTTATTTGTGACATTTTCCTGAAATGAGCCCTTTTTTGCTCTGTATGTTTTCTTTCAAAAGCCCAGCTGTGCAAAACCATTACAGCCATCAATGCTGCCCCAGGCAAGCCTTTTTTTTTTTTTTTGGCTTTGGAGGTGATTACTGACAGAAGTTCTCTCATTCTTCCTGAAAATCAACCCAAGTTTCCCATTGCCTCTGGGCATGAGCTTCCCAGCTTGGGAGCCTGTCATCTGATAAGGACAGAAAGAAGAATCTGGTACTTAGAACGGGGGAAGAATTCCTTGGTCAGTGTTTAATCCTGTACAGCAAAGACAACATGAGATCATCGGCTCATACACGATGTAAAATCTTCTCCAGTTTTTGCAAGTGAAAAAAAAATATACACTCAGTGTCTTAGCTGGTTTTCAGTTTGTCCTTATATTGAATTGTTTTTCTTTCATGAAAGTAGAGAATGAGCTGCCTTGTGCTGTGATTATGTAGGATATCTCTCCAGAATGGCTGTGCTGGTCAGGAACAGGGAGACACTGAGATGTGTGGTAGCTGAGATAAATCAAGGCTTCCTTAAATCCTGACCAAAAAATGATCAACTGGGAGAGATTTATCTTTAGTGCCAGGAACAGGTCCCAGCCAATTCCACCAAGAGTGGATGGGTGCTGGAATCACCTTCCTGAGGGTGTGGGAAGCCAGAACCCCTGAGCAAGCAACATAACAGGAATGAATTCAAACCATCCCAGGATGGGATCTCCTCCTTCTCAGGATGGACCCAGACCTGCAGGGGCCCCCAGGCCCAAACCCAGGCTGACATCTGAGCAGTGTCCCAGACAACAAGGGCAGAAATGCCTCCAGCCATTCCATGGAGGGAACACCCCGATGTCCCCCGTGGTGGGGCAGAGGTGCCAGGGAGAGCCCTGAGCTAAGGGCTGCAGGTCCTTCTCTCACACCAGCCACCCCCACAGCCCTCACTCTGCCTACTACAGGCAACCCAGATAAATAAAACCAAAGCAGGAATGCCTCATTTCACCTGACACCAGGAAAAAAGGCAAATTAGCTGACTTGAGCAACAATTAGGAAGCAGAACATTTCTCTGGGCATTGCTACAGAAGCTGATCATCCCTCAGAGCAGAAGCCATAATAGCTTTTGAGTCATTATAAGCACTGCACATTCAAGCAACAGTGATTTGCACTGAGAATAATCTCAGGAAGGCAGGGAAAACAGCATTTATGTAAATAAACTAACCTCAGTGTTTGGATACATTTGTATTGCACATGGGTGTTGTTTTTCTACATCTGAGGAACCTCATATCAGAGAAAGAAAATAAGAACAAAAAGGATTAAGGAGCTTCAAGAATTTTAATATTTCACTTTCATTTTGTGGACACTATTTTCCACAATCTGATACTAGATGCAAATAGTTGCAGCCAAATTCAATTCTGTGTTTACCAATGCAATTCCATGTTGATGCCCAACAGTCACATTTACTCAAACCCAATGAAAACAGCATGTCAATCAAAATGTCTGTACCAGAACCAGAGCTGGGAATATTTTACAAAAAGCTCTGAGAAATTGCCACTCAAAAAAAAGCGGAAGGTGATTGAAGTTGTTACTCTTGTGAGACCCTGACACCATCCACAGCCCCCTTTATTCCTGCACCTGTTTAAAACAAAGCAGTTTTTTATTTTAAAAGGAAGTAAAATAAGAAGGAAATTTAAAAAAAAAAAAAGGCTACTGAGAGAAATAGAACAGACGTGCAGCTCAGCAGTGCAGAGAGCTCAGACAGCTCACCTACCTGCACTTCTACATTGTAAGACACCAACAAAACATGCAGTTCCAGATTAAATTAATGCAGCCCAGTTTTAAAGTTTGTTTCTTTAAGTTAACCAGAGAACTATTTATGGTTGAACTGCTATTCCCTGAGGGGTTTTGCTCCAATTTTCTTTGTTTTTACACTCATTTTAGTTAAACTCTTCCAGCTTTGCCTACAGGAAGAGTGTCTGGATTTAAAAATACCTTCACTGGGAACAAACAAAACTGTCCCGTGATGCCAATTGTACCAACAAAAAGCTGGATTCCTCATGTGGTTGTATCCCCTGTGTTATCTCTCTTCTCTCACTGCTAGAAAAACAGCAATCTACATCTTTACCAGTAAAGATGGAAACACACTCCTTCTGGAGAGTTGTCCCTGTGCTGTCCAGCCAAGGCAACCCCAGCAGGACACTTCTAGGCAGGTGAATTAATCAGGAGTGCTCACCCCATACATCTTCACTGCCCAGTCTCACAGTTCCAGCGCTGCTCACCTCTGAGAGCTTTGGCACAAATTAAGGTGTCCTGGCAAGCTTTGAATAATTTGTTTCACAGTGTCAGGAGTCCTTATCAAAGTAGGAAAAACCGGTGCCAAGCAAGGCCAAGGCCTCACACAACTCTTGCTTAATGGCCCTCATGCCACAGGGTTCCTGATGGGCTGAAAGCCTCTGATGGATGAACCTGCAGCTGCTGCAGCCTTTACTCCAGAGATACTCTGCCAACTCAAAGGTCACCAGCACATTGGCCCCATGCCCTGGCTTCACCAGAGAGGGATCATAACCCTTCAGTGCTTGGATGAAGCACAAAGTGCTCCAGCTCTGAAAAAAAGCCACAGAGGTGGTCTCTCGCTGTAAAGCATCTCCAGGAGGTGGCATGTGCTGGCCAAGACGTGCCAGTGAGCTGCTGGAATGATTGGCAACATCCCACAGGGAGGACTTCAAAGGCCTCAGCAGTTTGGAGGAGAATAAAGCAATGCGTCAGAAGTGAGAAAAAATACCCAACTAAAGTAAAGGTGTGCTGGGCATTCCCCTTCTCCTGCATGCCTCCTTTGAAGCATTGCAGACACTGCTAAGATCAGAGCCCGAGTGCATGGAGCCATGGAGCCATGGAGCACATGGAGCCATGGAGCACTGCTCGGCAGCACAGCAGCACCCCTCTGCCTCAGCCTCTGCTCTGGGGCCTCTGAGCATTGCTTTGGCACTTTGCTGAGCCAACAGCCTGGGAGCTTTGGCTCTGATACAGGACATGCAGTGACACCATCAAACCCAGCACCACACCTAGCCCAGCCCTGCACTGCACAGAGATGTCACTGCACAGAGATGTCACTGCACAGAGGGCTCAGCAAGCACCAGGAGACACATCTCAGATGCCTTCAGCTGCCAAGGTGCTGCAAACCTGGACTCCTCTCATGCTATAGAAGCCACAAAATCCCTTGTCAAAGTGATATCACCACACATCACAAGGATATTCTTACATTTGCCATCCAAACAGGGTGAGGACACACACCACAGCTGTCCTGAAGGGCTGAAGAGAACCCTGCAGGTCCTGCAGAGGAGCAATACAAAAATGCAATTCTGCAGCCACAGCCACCCTCCAGACCTGTCTAGACTGTGGAGTGCTCTGCTCACAAGTGGGAGCAGGCTTGAAAAGCCACAATTGTAGTCAGTGTGCTTCCATCCCACCAGGCACGGGGCTCACTCTTGCCAATTTATTGTTTTGCTACGTATCATTTTCTGTCAGATGGGGTTTGCAAATCTGAGACAACTCTATTTTATAAAGTAAATTGAGTTCTTGCCTATCTACATAATAAATATTAAAACATCATCATTGTAATTTTAGGCTGGGAATGTTTATGTAAAAACATCGTGCAGATGTGGTGAAAGGCTAATAAAGCGATACTAATTATCTAATCAATCTTTCTTAACCTTTGTCTTAAACACTACATAGTGCTCATGCTAAGCTTAGATTCATTTTTCAGGGTCTAAATAATGTTGTAATCATAGCTGTAATGTGTGGGTTCATTGGAAACTTCTCTTTAGATGTAACATTATCAGTTTACACTGAAATCTGTCTATAAGCCATCTGTTGCAGAAACCGGTCATTATCAATTTCATCAATCTGCTCCCAAATATTGCAGATGCCAGCCACGAAGAACCATCTGTTAGAGTCAAAAAAAGTAACAATTCAATAAGCAGACTATTTAGGGAGGAGGTGGGGAAATACGCTGCAATACTTGGCGCAAAAGGCAAACTTACTAATTGTTGCAGTTTTACTACTGACCTATAACTCCTTTTGGAGCGATGCCGAGCTCATTGATTAGCCATCAGTGGGAGGGAGGTTTCCAGAAGACAGTAATAACCATCAGCAGTGATGGGAGAGGAGAACTGACACCTACTCCTGCTGTACCATATTGTCCAACAGTGCCCAGGCTGGTGCTGGCAGTGACTTTCCCGAAGTCACCAGAGCAATTTGAGCAGCTTTGACTGATTACCTGTAGTTTAAATAAAGACAGCCTGCATAAACAGGCTGAGATTTTATGTTCTCGTGGGTTTGTTCAGTCTGAGAAATAAAGCAAGTTCCACATCTCTTTCTCAAATGACCAGCCCTCACTGCAGTGCTCACAACTGCTGGGATGCTCTGAATGCCCCAAAAATCAAACTCCTTGAGCCCTCCTGTGACCTGACCAGACAAGCAGCTTCTGCAGAGGCAAAGCTTCTTTACAAATCACTAGAAGAGTTTCCAAGGCCATGCTGGACATACAGCTGGGGCTGGGGGTGTCAGGGCCCATGGCAGGACCAGGACCAAGTCTTCTCAGAAGTGGTAAGAATAGAAGAGATAAAAGCCATGGTTTGGTCAAAAACCTTTTAATCCTTCATTTTATCATGTATACATCCATAAGCTTGTTGCATGAACAATCCAACAGAAGCTTAGATAATAACCATCATGATAATGGCCATTTGGCTATCACCAACTTGCTTGGGCCTTGTGTAGCCACCACCTCCACCACGCTTAATTGTTCTTAACATGCCTCTGCTGAGGCCTGAAAGCCCTGGGTGCAGAATCATGAGAGCTAAAAAGTTTTGTGCAAAGAGAAGCACAGTCTGAAAAGAAAGAAAATCCAAGATACAGCAGACATGCTGACACTGAAGTGCTGGCCAGAACTCGTCTCCCTTGCCAACAATTATATTTCCCCCTTGCTTTCCTTGTCCACAGAGCAGCCTGATTTGACAAGTACCTGGCAGATAAACATGTAATGCTGGAATAATAAAGCACAGAAGCTCAGCGTTAATGAACTACCCTTGCAGCAAGAGCAAAAAAACCATTTGTTTTCAGACACAGCTTTCTCAAGAAAGAAAAATCCCAGTTCAGCTTCAGTTTGTAGGAGGATGAGCATTCAGAAAGTGCTTCCATTTGCAGTTTCTAATGGGCACTTTTATTTGGGTCAGATGTATAATTGTTTAAGCAGTTATTCTCTGGGAAAGCTTTGTCCATACAGTCAGGCTTGGGAGTCTTTCACCTTGGCAGTTTGGGTTAAATCCTTATCTGTATCAATCTCATTTAGAAACAAAAAGACCGAGCCACTTCCTTCAGCCAGAATAGACAGTATCTGCAAAACTGCCTTGCCAGCTAATCACCATCTCCAGGCCTTGCAATTCCTTAAATATATTCTGTGGATATTCTGTGTAGGAGGATCACATAGAACTCCCCTTGCAGTGGTTCCAGCCCAGGAAACCACCCATCATCTTACAGATCTAATGCTTCTTCTCATGCCAATATACTCATATGCACAAATTTATGTACAAATATATATAAATGTGCAGGTCCAAAGCAAGTGTTTTTCCTGAAGAAAGGAGCATGGAGGTAGGCCAAGATGAACAAGGGAGTGGATTCTTAGGTGAGAGCTCCTACAGCTCTAAGTTCATTCATCAATGCTGTTGGGGGATGAAGAAGTGCAAATATTTCTCTGCGGATGTGAGTGTTGGAGTAGGCAGGCAGGAGGCAGCGGAAGAAGCTGATATTTGTAAAAATTTGATAGGAATTGATGTAGCTCAGCCCTTTGCTGGTGGAAGGAATTGGAAAAAAATAAAAGCTCAATATTCATATGCTGTGAGGCAAAAGCAAGACCTGTGTGGGATTATTACAAATGGATTTGGCTGTGCTTAGGGTTTTCAATTGGGTGTTTATAATAAAGGGTAGCTAAACTCTCTTACTCACAGCTGAACATCAGCATGCAGGCCTGCAAGGAAAACTGACCTTTTTGAATGTTAATTATCTTTAAAAGGCCTGTTTGCCCAGAATTGTCTGAACCAGCTGTAACCAGCCAACAGGGTCACTGAGGAGAAATGATGGATGTCATGAAGAGTCATTTGATATCCATTAAAGGGGAGGAAAGTCATTAAAATATATTGGGCCCAGGGACCTTACGAAACAAAGAGAAGGTAATTACTTTAGGCTCAGATTTACCTGCCTAGACTAATCAATAAAAAGACAACCTGAAAAGGAGAGAGGGAGTAGAAAGAACACATTTTGACATGTCTGCGAGGAGCATCTGTCACTAGGGCAGAAGAAAAGGTCAATGCCTGCCCGAGTGCTGCTCGTCCACCTGTGCCCAGTGAGGGGACAGGGGCTTCAGTGGGCAGCAGGGGCCAAAATACACCATTTTAGAAGCATCGTGGGTCAGAACAACTGTCAGCACACCCTCAGCCCAGCCCTGGCTTTGGGTGGTGTATGACCATGGGACTTTCACTTAGGAGATGCTCAGGTTGCATTAACTAAGCCGACAAAGGTCCCCAGTTAGGTGCCCTCGTTCTGCTGTCACTGTGTACGGATATCAGCTGCCCTCACAGGGGCTGTGCTGGGGGCAGCAGAGCATTTCCAACGCCTAAAGTACTTCTTCAGTGGCTCAGCAGCTATGTGAAAGCTGCTTTTTCAGTGTGGCAGTAAAGATTAACTTTGCAAAAATTCCCTGGATTATGCATCATCTTCTGGGGCTCTCCATGGCCAGATGCTCAAGGCAGCAGGACTCAAGCCCTCACAAAAGTTTGCTGGCTTTTTAACACCCTGGTGGGCACGAAGCTCTTTGAAAAACCTGATCCCACCTAATCCCTTTTAAAATGTAACACCAGTTTACTTCTCCACCAGGATATGTGCAAATTAACTCAGCTATGGAAGATGAGCAGGAAGGCTTAGGCAGAGAATTGCCATGGGCACCTTGTACCCCAGAAGTGATGCTATCCTGCCTTCACTATCATCAGTGGGCATTTCAGCACATTTTATCCAAAAGCAAAGTTGCTGACTTTATTCACCGAGCAAATCACTCAGTTTTCTGCAAAACAAAATATCCTCCGAGCCACTTCACAGAACTCCATGTATCTTCCAAAATGAGACATGCTAAAAACCCACTAGTTAATTTTGTACCATTATTCACTCTAATTAAAATCTTTGTCAAAGGAATCTATTGCCTTTTTTCTATTTTCTGCTCTGATGTTGCAGTCCTTGACATTACACTGCGGTCTATAAAGACACAGAATATTAATGCCTCCTATTCTAGAAAAAATATATTGAGTCTGCTCTACTATTTTGACATTTCAGTACATTGTATTTTGATTAACTGGCCAGCTTGCTTCTGCCCCACACGTTTCCAAGGCTATAGAAGGACAAAGAGGTGGAAAGCTACCAAATCACATTTCTAATCAGTGGGAAGGTTGAAGGGGTGTGATCAAACACCACATCTCACAGACTGGCTGAGGTGCAACCACACATGTAGAGGAGAATGCTGGAAACCAAAACCAAAAGGTCCCACTGTCATCACAAGCACCTTTTCCATCTTGCAATTCAGAATTTCTTTCTCTCTATCGCCTCTGCAAGCACTGTCTTTCCCGAGAGCCAATTAATTCAAGTCACAAATATCTGCCCTGAATTCTTGCAGGTAATTAGCACCACAGGTTATCAACAGGAAGCTGGTACCCACAGGCATTTCAGATAATTGTGTTTCAATATTGGCACATTTCTGCTTACCACAAAAGGTCACTTCAGTTTCTCTTCTGTATTTTCTCCCTCTCTTTTACTAATGAATGAAAAATCCTTATCATTATTTCAAATACTCTAAACAGTTGGCAAAGGCTTTGGGCATTACAGGACAGACATGAGTGACATGGGCACTTCAGGTGGTTGCAAAATTATTATTTTCTAATCCTCAGTTTCAGATATAAGCCTCCTCAACATACCAGTGAAAGGAAAAAAAACCCCAAATTTAGTTAAATACTCATGGTCCTGAATTAATTTCAAAGAAAAGCAATGGAAAGAATACATAATTGTAATGTAGCACAAGTATTAGTCACTTCAACCAATACCTGCAATTTAGGTAAAGCTGTATTTAATACTGCACAAATTTGGAGAACTTTTTACCTGTTACAATAAATTTTAAAGGGTAACCATTCATTTAATTATATGATGGATAACTTCCATGGACTAAGGATGATACATGAAGGACTATATAATTACTTTGTAAATACAGGACTATATCTGTCCTTGAAACAAGAAAACAAATTAAATCAGCCTTGAGAAATTGTACTCCCCACTCACAGTGAGTGAGTAATTCTATTGCAAAAATAAATTACAAATCATCATCTTCTTTACAGAATGGTCACAGTAAAAGGACAGCTGGGATGGTTTTGTGGCAGGGCCAGATAATTTCAAGGCGAGGCTGTATTAAGTGTTAAATTTCCATAACAACAAAACCTTCCCTGCGAGAAGAATTTGAGAGCATGCAATAATTTTTTAGTTGCCTTGGACTGCTGAATAAACCATGTGTTGGAAAAGAAGTCAGCAGTTGTGCCCTGTTAAGTGGAGTTTTGAATCGCAAGCATCACTGCTGGGAGTGAAGAGGGTAAGCCACAGCACTAGAGCAAGGGAAAACCTTCAAAGGGACCTTTGCACACACACCCCTGTGACACTGGTCTGTGAGGTACCAAAATGAGTCAAACCAATCTTGCAAATTTGCTTTCTGAATTACTGAAGACGTGATCTCATATGGAGTGCATGAACAACAGGAGTGCTCCGAGTTGCTTTGAGTTACTCCCTTTCTATCCATCACTGCATTATTGAGCTTAAGAGTTTTTTTATCGTATCATTAAAGTTAATGAAATTTTATAGACACAGAACTGGTGGGTGGTATAACAGAGAACATTAAAATCATACTCTCATTTCAATCCCTCACAAAACCAGAAAGCCAACCACTTAACTGCTAAAGACTGCAGAGAGCTTGAGTAAAGAGACATCGTGGCCCTCAATAAAAATGAAAAGGGAAAAAAAGTGACACTATCTCAGTAAAAGAAAGTGTAGCCATAGTGCAATTCCCAGTAGCCTTCAGGAAATCAATACCCACTTCATATTGTGGAAAACTTTTCCTTTAACCTTTATTCAGCTACAGCAGCGCAATCGATCCCGGGTGAGGTGGCAGTGACCTTCCCTGGTGACACAGACCCAGCCCCTGTGCAAAGCTGCCACCGCGAGTGTCCTCAGGGCACATCACATCCAGCTACAAGAGAGCACGAAAAAGGGTAAAAGCTTCTTGCTTACAGCCACCCGAGAAACTCACTGCCTGCCTAAGAAATCAACAGACCACTCACACCTAAGAGATTTTTTTTCTTTCCTTCCCCCTCCCCCCCCAAACAATGCTGTTCTAAGATTCATGGGAAGTTTTATGCAAGCTCACTTCCCACTGTGAAAAGCAGCCGAGTACTTTCTTCCTAAAGGAATGAAGCAAAATATCAGGACAGAAGGTCACCTTAGCTCACCTATTTTGAATAAAGATTGTTTTGTTAAACCAAATTCTTTTTATTTTTAATGGGACCATTTGGGTCATTGAAGCTTTTATTTACAAAACATAAATACTTCTCACTGCAATCAACTGCCAAAGCAGAGTAAGCATCATTCCCAGCCTGACTCACACCTAAAACCTTTGGCAGGAATCCTGCAAAGCAATGCTATCTGCACCTCTTTGTGGTTCACACCTCTGCTGCAACCTGGATAAAAGAACAATAAATCGTTTGCTCCTCTAACATAAGGTTTCCAGTAGCCGATCCAAGGAACACACGTCCTCAGCTTAAATTCAGTTAAAACTATCTGCTGTCCAAGTATGAGAGTCACTGTTTGCACGTTACTCTTCAAATGTCAACCTACTGATTCCAAACTTCATAATCTCACACAGTTCATAATCTCCTACGACCCTTGATGGTGTAACTCACAAACACAGCATGCACACCCACACAGGCAGTGAGCACCCAGATCTGCAGCTTCCTGTAGAAAGTGGAGTCAAACAACAAAACTCGGCTCTGGACCCCCATCCCATCATGGATTTTTCCCAGTTGCAGAGAGGGTGCTGCTCTCTGTACACACAGACATGCCCGGTGCATGGCAACAATATGTCTGTCCACGTGCCTGAGAACTCCGTTTTGGTTTGGTTTTTATCTGATAATTCCTATTTGCAGTGTATTTACTTCCACCTCCAGCCCCAAGCATCTTCAGGATGCTGTTGCACACACGTGCAGAGGTCTGCTAAAGATGCCCAGGTGACAGAGATGTGCGCCTACACACTGTTACATGATTTTCTGTTACCCACACCTGGACAAGCAGGAGGGGTTTGGGTGTGGGTTTGATTTCCTTCTGCCTCCTGAAACGCGTCCAGATGGATGTGCTGGTGATGGTTGCCTTAGAAACTAGCAGAACTTATCATGCCTGGCCAGGGCAGAGTCTCTCGTGCTGCCAGGAGCAGGGAAGAAGCAAGGCAGGTACAAACATTCTCACTCAAAAGTGAAAGGTTTTTCTGCTCTGCACACAGCAGGAACTCCACCATGGAGTGACAGCACCAGGGCACCCACCAGCCCCTTCCAGGGCCAGGAGCTGCAGCATCGACTGCTGCCAGCCAGGGTTTGACCATCCCAGGAGGAGCCTTGTCTCTCTCCAGGCAGAGGGGAGGTGGTTTTTCACTAAGTGAACATTTTATTGTATTAAGCAATTTTCTCTCCATTTTTATGCGTAAATACAAATGATACATAACAGTTACAGATCGCTATCTTGTTCATATGACGTGATCTACATATGCAAAGGCTTCTGATATGATCATTTGTATTTTAATTACCAGCACAGTTCTGCTAATTTCAAGCTCTAGTAGAAACACACAAAAATCAATGTTTGATAAATGGGAGGAGGCTTCAATGGGTCAAGGAGGATTATTTCTGCACTTTTAAAAACTGTGCAAGAGAGGTAAACAAAGATGTTGGAAGCTATTTAAAGAAACATGTTTGACAATATCCCTTTAAACAGGTTTAAAATTTACATATATTTATATTGATGCTTTCCCAGGATATTTGAAATCGTATTCATTATTTTTGGGGGGAGAGGGAGAATGGGGCAGGAAGAGGTAAGAAAATATACAAATATTTGAAAACCAACTTTAGAATATGTTTAAGTCCTTTTCAAATGCAGTCTAAAGGTCTGCAGTCTGTGCAACCATCGCCTTCAGTGCTATTTTTGTCAGTTCAGTGCAGTATTCAAAATCCATTTAATGCCATGAAAAGGAGCAGCCTTTTTCATGAATTCTGATTTATTTAATATTGAATCCAAGTCTAACATGGCACAGAAGCAGCAAGAATTATGCTCAAAGCAACAACCAAACTTCCTTTCCACTTTGACAGGTGAACAAGCAGTTATTACATCTCTGCAGAGCCCCTTGCAGACTCGTGTAGCTGAGTTTCCCTCTTAAGAAATGCAATTTCACTTGGGTGCTGCAACAGCAAAATGTGGCACGCCGGGTCATGGCTAACAATGGAGATGAGAATGTGAACACAGACATAACTAACTTTCTCATTTTTTCTAAGTGTAGCAGTAATAAAAATGGAAATCAAGTCCAAAGCTAGAGTTGCTGCCAAGGCCTGGCCTGCACTGGGTGATGCCAGTGGCCACAGCCCATGTGGGCACTGTGCCCATCCCTGCCCGAGCCCAGCACGGCCCCGAGGAGCTGGGCAATGGCAGTAATGGAGCATCCTCCCTCCAGCACTGGACACACAGAGCCTTGCCCAGCCCCTTTGGTTTGTGAAGGGCCAGGGGCACCACCAGAGCACACTGTTTTTAGGGGAGCAGGGGAGGAGCTACAGCTTTTTCTGGCAACAAGAGCAGCAGCTCTTCAGAATCATGAAATTATTTAAGTTGGAAAAGACTTTTAAGACTACGGTCTTTCAAGATTACCAGGTTCATAAAACCAGCTCTGCGAAGTCCACCAGCTTCTGAACCCAAGACCAGCTGGCAGCTCAGCAGCAGCCCAAGGTGCAATGAAACATCAGCTAAGGGATGCCAAAGCTGAGTAAGTGACAAAGAGCTCCCTCCCTGCAGGAGAAAACTTGTCCCATGATGAAGAGAAAAGTCTGATTGATTTATCTTGATATCCTGTGCTCTTTAATGAAACTACAGAATGAATACCAGCTAGAGTACGGATATCAAATAAAGCAATGATTAGATCTATGAAACAAGCAACCAAATATATTACGCTGAGCTCCAAAATTAAGATGCCAACAACAGACAATTACTTATCCTGGCTTTTCTCCAGGTGTGAATTAAGGAGAGTTAACTTCACCAATGATATTAGTTACTTGAAATGGTGAGGATGACTAATGTCTTGTAAGTAAATGCATTTTACATCTAATTATGAATGCGTTTTGCTAGTTTTTGACCAGGAACAAGTCTCCTCTACCTTAGTGCACAAGGACAAATCCCCAGACCAAGCAGGGCAACAAAGTCAGCTGTAACTCTGATCCAGAGTATTTGCACTGTGTTTTTCCTGTATGGATATCATTAACAAATAAGGCTGGCAAAGGGATTCCAACACAAAAGCAATAAAAAGGTCCCTGTGCTGCCTTGGCAAACGCTTGTTTGAAACAGTTCATATCGACAGCATTTGTGCCAGCTCTGTGTTTTCTCTCCTTAGGTGTTCATTTAACTGTGGTTTACTCCAATAGCCCTGCAAATGTGCTCCCCCAGCTCCTAAGGGCAGCCTAGAATCAGCAGCCCCCACAGCAGAGGCTGTGCCTCTGCCAGCACCCACCAGACCACAGCTCCCGTTCCCAGCTGAACCCACCAAACAGCCGCCATGGTGTAAATTCAAACTGCAGCTGAGCTGGGGACACTTGTACTGAGAAAAATGCTGCATTTCTCAGGGAAAGGAGCTACTAGGAGATATTTGCTCTGCTCAGTTCCCCAGGGCAGGGAGAACAGGGTTACATCCATAGGAGGGTTGCCAGCCCTGCCTGTCCCATTGGTGCAGAGGTGCCTCCATCCACACCTCCTGCATGTCCCACTGCCATGTTCAGCCACGTGGCCTGAGTTTAACCCACAAAGGCAGCTCTGACCTACTCAGGGCTGAGACTGGTGTTTAAAATAAGAGCAGCTGTGCAAGGAAAGTACAGATCAAGTCACACTCGCTGGACAAATTCAGGTCCTGAGGCTACAACCTACTTAATGTGATAGGGGTGTGATTTGTGAAGCCTTTTCTCAAAAGACATTTTTCCTGCTGAGATCAAAGTCCCATGCCAGGCAGGGAAAGGCAGTGATACAGCAATTGCTGACTGTCAGCTCCCCTGCATCCCCTCCTGCAGAGGACACCAAGTTACAACCCCCATTTAAAAATATTCATCTCACTTCCCTCTTCCACTAAAGGCAGCTACACTGCCATAAGCACACCCTGTTGCTAAGGGCGTGGGGCAGGCAGAGCAAAATGGAGAAATACATTGATAATAATAATAATAGTAATTAAAAGGATGGTTGGGAAATAGTTGTCTGAGTTTGTACAGAGCCAGCTTGAAAAATAGGCCGAGGACTGGGAAGAAGACTGCTTCATTTTCTTTCCTCAAGGTTATATTCCTCTCTACTTTATCCACCACCATTGTAATTCTGTTTCTAAACCTAATAAATTTCCCACAGAAGCCCTATTCATTCTAAAACCTATGACTGCTGATTCAGGGAACTGTCATGTTTTTCCATGCCAGCATCAGTTCACACTGTACTAAAAAAAGCAAGATAAGGACTAGAAAATAAAAGGCGACATTGTGCTTTTACCCAAAAGAAAGAGGCAGCTTAGGGGGAGTTGACGGTCTTATTTTGCTGATCATCAGTCTCTGCAATAGGCTCTGTGACCAAATAATGAAACACAGGCTGGAAGAACCATGATTTCATAAGAAATCTGACCTCCCTTACACTGAAATATAGAGCTAAACATGGGGTGTAGCTGTATCTGTGCTGTACTGCCCAGGCTGAGCAGCCACACAAATGTGGGTGTTGGGGGTGGTAAGAACACAACAGGCAACCCCAGACTGCCCCAAGGACCATGGCAAACATTCCCACAAGCAATGTGACACTTGCAGACCAGAAAAAAGGGGTTATTCTTTTCCTTCCTAGCTTTGAAACAGATGCAGTCTTTATACCAGAGAGACTTATTTCTTTTCGTGAGTAGAAAACAAGATCCTCTCTGCCATTGCACAACACACGTGGAACCAAAGAGAGAGCCTGGAGCCCCTCAGCACCCCAGCTCCTGCCACGGAGAGATCACTTCAAAGCACACAGCACTCCAGGCTACCCTGCCCCTGGGCTTCCCAAGGGGAGTTTAGCAAAAATGCTGGGTGTTTTTTGATCCTGGCATCTGTTCAGGAGTAAATGATCTGATATCACCAAACTCTGTCATTTTGCCATCCATAATGGATCAGTTGCACTCCCTGGTCCCACAAGACCAGCTTTCCACAGGCAGCCTCACCTGCCTCCTCACACTCCTGGTCACATTTTCCTTTAAAAAAAACCCGTTGATATAGTCAGATTTCAAACATTTGTTTTCACTGGCTCTTTTTCTCTTGGGTCTGCTCTTTACATACTTCTCTCCCCTGAACCTGCCGTGTGTCACTGTGCCAAGAGAAATCATATTTAGCACAAATATTCAGAGGGCAATAGGCTGAACAACAAGACTTGTCATGTTTGTACACATTTCCTTTTTCTAAGATTATTTCTCTCATAATAGAAGTCTAGGCATTTTCTTTGAACCTGTTTTAATTGGGGAAGAGCTGGCTCATGCCAGCTGTTAAAACATTGATATTTGCCACCATTGAGGTGCCTTTTGATTTGGTTTGTCTTTTTGCTGATACAATTTGCTAAGCGTCCAACCTCATCTTAATTTATTTATTGGCTCATCTCAAGCAACGGCTACAAGTTAATTACAGTTTGCTTTTTGCAACACAAAATCATCCAGCAAATGGTTTTTTATCAGTAATCAAATCCTTGGATTACTCTGTTAATTGTGACCTGGATTAACCACAAAGAGCATTCCAATTTAGTAGACAATTCCCCTGGCTTATCTTTGCAGTCACAAGCCATGTTTCCCTGGCAGAAACTAAGGTAAAACCATTAGGTGTGCTTTGGGAATGGCATTTAATTTCTGTATCAAGAGTTCTCCATTTAAATCCACCACCATTTCTGCTATTAAAAGAAACAGCAGCAACCCAGCCTTTTTGTAATAATTCATAACCTCTCAGCAACCAAGAGCACGTTACACAGAAACTGCTGCGTGATCCATCTCCACCCACCACGGACTCAACTTTTGTTGGCAGATTTGTCAATCATGTTTATAGGCTCCTTTCTGCTGTAGAGTCAGGAATTCTCATCCCATTTTGATCTGTGTCATAAAAATGTACCAGGACTGATATACACCCAAGGCCTTTCTGTTGATTTGTTTCTGTCGCACAAGCTATGTCTAATTTATTTATAACTTATCTCATTCTATTAGATCACTTTGTAATCATATTTAATTTAGATTTATTCCCGACAGTTCAGGCTGGCTCCAGGCATTTAATTAAATTTTGCCCTCTTAAGCCACTTAGTCAGTCTAGATTTTAAACATGATGTCGTTTTCCCTTGGACAGCGCTTTTCTATAGATAACCTTTGAATCGGTAATTTGTGCAGTTGCATCTTACATGACATTTTCAAGAGCTCTTTTAAATCCTGGCCTTGGTGCTGCGCAGTGCAAGCACCTGGGAGGAGCCCAGGGAGAGGAAGCCCAGCACCATCCAACCATGCTTTGATGGGCACTGCACCATTTAGACACCATTTTAATCTGCATTTTGACCTGAAATTGAAACCACCACGTCAACCATAGCAGAAGGGATGAGGTCAAAAGCAGAGATAATAAAGCTAATAAAATATGATATTAAATTACAAATTTTGTTTGTTTTTGAAGGTTTGAATTGATAATTAAAATCTGTGTTTCTCAAATATTCTAGTATAAAAGTATTGAATACCCCTAGAATGCAGTTCAATTCAAATTATTTTAATTCAAGATTATTACCTTCTAGGACCTGAAAGTGTCTGGAAAAAGAATAAAATATATAACTGAAAATTAAGATTAGAAAATAACCTTAACTACAATTTTCATTAACTACTTTGCTTTTCTTCCCTGACTTTCATTAAAAAGCAAAAAACTTTTGCATGAACAGGATTCTTCATGGTTTCTTAAGAATTCTTCCTTTCTTGCTGATTACTGGAATTTGTCTCTCTCCTTCTGCTGCTACTGACAAATTACGGTATTTCAGAGAACACACTTTAAATTTCCCTTTGTCCTGCAATTTGCCTCACCTTTGTTCCTCAGTCTTGAACAAAGCCCTGTGAGTTTCACTAATGTCTCCTGCTTACTGGAAATCCTCCCTCTTCATTTTCTCCTGCCACTCTATGAAGTCTGATATCATCAAAATGCAGATTAAGACATGACTCTGTAAGAGCCACACACCTCTGTGTGCTTTGAGTTCCTAAAGCACTTGGACATCCTGCCTGCTGCTTTCTTGCCCACACTCAGGGCAGAGCACACTGCAGAGACAGCTGGGCTAATCATAATGCAAATTCAGTGATAAACTAGTCACTTAAATTCCGCTAATATATCTTAATTTTTCACCCAGCAATATGATATATGGTGCCAATATAATTCAATCTTCTCACATTTTTCATGAGTTAAATAAATCACATCAAGATAGAGTCCTTCAGCTCTGCCTTCAAATCTCCTTCACACAGGTGCAGAGTAAACTCCACATCCCCCTTTATTGGCATCAAGGAAGTCAAACCCAAGTAAATGTGGATCCCAGGAATGAGCAGGTGATGGACACAGGCAGTCCCCCAGGTCAGCATCCTGTCTCTGTGTTAGTATTTCAGAGAAGGCATAAGGAGAACCTCTCTGTAAGGATCTTTCCTGCTGCTGCTCAAGCTCAGGCACTGGGATAAGAGTAATTATACCCTTTCCATAACTCTGGACTTTCTTTTTAAAGCAGAGCAATTCTTTCAACCCTTCCTCCTTCAGCCCAAAGGATTCATAGCATCCACAGAAGCTTCTGGACCATTTCAGCACCAACATCTTGCCTTCAGCACTGCTGGGCAGGAGCAGTGAATCCACTGAAGGGCATTCTCCCAGAACTGATTTCCAAAGAGTTAAAGAGGGCTCTGTGTGTCCCAGTTCAGAATCTCACAAACCTGGGCCACCCAGGAGTCCTCTGTGCTGCTGCTGCTGGGTTTCAGTGTTGTATTGTGGAACCCCAAGCTCCTTGAATGAAAGTATTGTAAAAATCTGGTTTTCTCCTCATGATTTGCATGGAAAAGAGCAAATGGACAATTCCCATGAGCAAATGTCCATTGTTATAAGCAAAGATCATGGAATGAGCCCTTGGAGGTACAAACACTATTGCTACCAGAGCAGTCACTTGTACATCTCAACCTTCATAGTGGTCACTATGGTTTAGAGAATTACAATTTTATAAGAAATTCCTTTAGCATTCCATATGAAAGTATTTTGTCATCATAAAAAAGTAGGAATCAAGACAAATGTATTTCATATCCTTGCTTTCCATTTTTCCCTCTCCATCAGAGGTCATTCTGCTACAGAACACTTGCTCTCCTACCTCTGGCAGACCTGCTCTTTGTCATCTTCCTTTCATCATTTATTTTCAAAGCTGCTCTATAAACTTCTTATCAATGCATTTCTAATAATCTTAACAGACTTTTATCAAGGAAAATGATACGTTTCCACTGTCAAGAGGCCTTTCTCTGAGCCTCAAGTGCTGACATTTTTTTGACAATTTATCTAAAGTCAATTGTCTTCTATTGACTTTTTTCAGCTGCTTCCAGAATGACGACACTTTTTAGCTCTCTTTTTAGTTCATTTGGCTTTCTATGCTTTCTCTCTCTTTTGGTTTTTCTCTACCATCCATAAATCTTAAAAAAAAAAAAAAAAAGAAAAGAAACCACTGTACTTTGCTAACAATGTCTCACTTCAAATGTATTCCATTATTTTCTCTCTGTTGCTCTCACTGCCATCAAAACCAAAAACAACAAAACATTTTAAAAGGCTATTGAGGTTCTTATTTGATAGCAAATTTAGGTATGTTTTTAATATTTCAACTTGTAGGCCAGTGGAGCATTCCTTGCTCTCATCTCCCTTTGGAATCACTAAGTGCTCATCCCAGAAGATGCTGGAGATGGCCTATGGGCCACAGCTGCTTTGTACCTAGGGAAGCCAGCAAGGGGTGCCTGTGTTCCTTAGGCATCCCCAGTTCCTTTATCCACCCAATTCCTCAGTTTCCAGCTGGTCTGAGGTCTGACTCTGCACCTTCTTTGCTGCCAACTCATTACAAAGTCCCCTCATGTTCAGTAGAGAGAGATGAAAGCATCATTTACAGCCTTTGCTGAACTGGAACCACATGTCTATTTTCCTTCTGTAACAGACTTTTTTCTGCAATACAACTCCATTTTCCTACATGTTCTTTCATTCTTCATACACAAATGATTTGATCAAGCTTTACTCTATATTCTCTGCGATAAACTATTTCAAGATTTATTCCAGCCTTATGTTGCTGCAATGTCATGTTAGGAAGCAAATTAAGTTTATTTTTATATCACTTTTTTACAAGACTATCTGTTCAAACAGGGATCGTTTCTTCTTCTAAATACCCAGCTTTTTATTCTCTTTTTAGTTCCCATCAGCCTTGACTTCCTTCCTTTCTTCTTTGCCTTTGACTTTCACTCATTGCAGACTAATGAGGTCTTTCCTTCAGAACACTCCTATAACACCCCCACACCACAGTCACCACAGTTTGGACACAGAGCAGCTCAGCATTTCCAGATTCTTTGTCTCACACACACTCATGAGCCCAGGAGATGCTTCAGGAGCCACTGGCCCAAACCAGAGCTCAGCTTTATGGCTCTGTGACCACTTGCTGCTCCCCAGCCCAAGAAGAACGGGGTTTGATTGAGGGCCTGATGCCAGTTAAGAGAGGAAGGAAACTTTTTAATTTGCTAGATAATCTCTTCTACCTTTCCCAAACCTCTCTCATCATTGCATTTCCTAGGAAACCTCAAATTCCTTGCAGCCACCTGCCATAGATTTGTGCCTGGTGACTGTAGCTGTATCTGCACTGGTGAGAAATCCCTCTCTGCTCCATCAAGGATTCTTTAGCTATGACTTACAGTAGCTAATTTTAAATTCATAGTTGTCACCATTGAAAAGCCTTCTTCAGCAACTTCTGCCATGTGTGTTCTTGCTATTACATCAAACCCTCCTCCGCTACCTAAGAACAGAACAAATAAATTCTAATCACATGTACAAACCTCCTTCCAATATTTGCTAAGCATTAAATCAACTCTTTATCTTTTCTCTTATTATTTCCCAGCATACTTTTAAAGCTCAAGAGAGCCAGAAAATGAGAGGAAAAGTGCAGAGCGTGCCAAAAGAAAGCGGGGGGGACTGCACATATTTGATTCAAGGGAGAAATCAGAGGCTTGAGTGATGGCTGACAACAGACTGGTTGTTCAGGCTGAGGAGCCCAGCACCAGATTTGAACCTCATTAAAGTCTGAAGCTGATAACTAGACCCAGCCTTGAGAAATACCTTGGGTGAAAAGGTATTTCTTATTATTATTATCAAAGAAGTAAATGTGTAGGAATTTTATGTAGGAGATGTAGGATAGAGAAGAGACTGTCTTTTCTTCACATAGATCTGTTTGGCAGGTGCTGGCACAGCCTCTTTCCATTTTAATCTCTCCTAGGTCTTCATTGTTATTTACTTATGCCACTGTCACAGCCTTAAAAAAATCAAGATCTGATTGAGGTTGGAATTTTTCTGCACTTCTAAATGACTTAGAACCATGAGTCCTTTTTGCCTTTGATAGCAATGGTGCTCCTAAGAACGCATGAAATCTTTAATCTGCCAGAATGAGAGGTGGCAGAAGGAGCGTGTCTGTAGTAGGTGAAAAACGTTGCAGCAACAGTGGAAGCAAAGACACTCCCTCACCCTCAGAACCACATTTGCCTCAGTCAGAGGCAAAGTGCCTTTGCTTGCCCACAGCTCAGCTGAACACACCTCCAGGAGCAAAGCTAAGAGAACAAGAGGTGGTGGTCCCAAAGCCACTACAGAAGCAATAAAATGAGAGTTGAAAGCCTCTGTTTGACAGACTGAAAAGTCAGTGAGAAATGGGATCTTTGACATGCACAGAGCCAACCTAAACACAAAAGCTTTTTTCCTTACAAAAAGATCAAGAAACCCACACACAAACACAGTCTCAGCATTCAGTGAGCAGATACACACAGACATGCAGATACCCTTGTTTTACCAGCTCCAGATCTGAAAGTTGCAAGGAGAATGTATTCAATCTGGATTGCCAAATATATTGCTATAAATAGCGTACAAAGCCGTGAAGAATATGTAATGCTACCAAGACAACGCCTTTATTTTATCTGAACCATTCTTTGCAGTTTTCATAATTTTCCTAACTGAATCCACCAGCATCCTGCATTGCATGAGGATTAACAACCCGTGATGTTTTCTGTGTTCCTGAAATCATTGTTTCTAGGGAGCATTTGGAAAAGAAGCTCACATCAAAAAGATGTTCCCGGTAGTGTAAAATGGAAACTAAAGAGTATGGAAAGGTGCCTGTGCTGTAGTGGGCTATGGATGGGGGCAGAAGCCAAAGTCCTCTACTGGAAAGCACCAGTAATGCCACACATCTTGTACAAAGGTACATGAGAGGACACATTTATGGAGAGAGAAGGAGGATACTACAGAGCTAAGGGCAGAGAGGAGCAAAATCTCCCTCCTCTGTGAGGAGTGGCATTCCCAGGTAGGAACTACCCACAGTCACAGAGGAACCAGCAGCCTTTCAGCTGCTCCACCCTCACCCACTCCAGGTGAATCTCCCTTCTCAGCTCTGTTGGGCCAAGAGAGGAGCTGGCCTCAAGTCATAATTAGTGCCTTTCACTGGAGTAGTGAATTCTGAGGGCAGAGGGAAGAAACCGTGCATCTGAAATGTCAATCAGCACACGCCACAGAGGATTCCTCTGACAAGGTCCCCCACAAATGCTGGGGCTCAAAACATCTGCTAATTACAGGGAGCAAAGGACACCTAGAGCAAGAATGGTAAATTAAATCAAGGGTGTTTCGAAGGAAGAATGGTCCCAAAGCCTCTGATGGTATAGGGAAGGAACAAGAAAAAATGGTCCTCATGAATAGAATATGCTGCCAATAATTTTAATGAACTTTTGGTTGTTTAAATTCAGATTTTATATTTGCACATGACATATACAGAAGCAAACGAGCCTACTCTGGAAAGCTAAGCAGCCAAATCCTGTTAATTCTTGCTAATAACCAGTATTCCATTACGAGTTGCTGAGGCTAAAAAAATTAGTGAGTAAACAAGCAAATAAGACAAGCTGAAAAGCAGAGTATCACAAGCTGATTTTTATGGAAGTTTGATGACTTGTAGCTGCTTGTGGAAAGCAGACATGTGATTTTCTACTCTGTCTCATCTGACAGTCAGAGAGGAGGAGGAGAGAGCCAACAGCTCATATTGCCAGAATGGCTCCATCCTCCCCACCAGGACAGCAACGTGGAGCCTGCTGCAAACTGGTGAGCAGTGGGAGGGAGCAAGTCCTGGCAGGACAAGGAAAAATTTTAACAGGCTGCAAATTCAACACCATTTCTACAGGTCGTGTTACATGGCCCAAGAGGGGCCTTTTAGCTCAAGTGACACAAAGCCATTAAACATTATATTTCCCCAGAGCAACTGGAGTAATGAAACACCTAGAGTTAGACAAGTCTGTGCTACCCTTGCCTGGAATATCAAAGCTGTTGCTGCTTGGGAACTGTGCCTGGATTGAAGGGAGTGATACGTGTGGGCCAGCAGAGATACAGAGCCTGGGGCCGGGTCTGCAGCAGAAAGACAGAGCCCAAAGCACAGCAGAAGACAACCAAGTGCAAATGGGGTTGTGAGGAGCTCGACAGCTCCCACCGAGCGCCTGAAGGTGCTCAGCTTCCCAAAGTGCCCCTGTAGGAGAGCTGCACGCTCCCGAGGTTTCATTCCACTGATGATCAGAAGCGGTAGGCAAACACAGCCCCTGAGCAGCAGCTGGAGTGATGGGATGGAGCAGCTGCTGAGGCAGCGGCGCCTGTGCCACAGCAGGGGCTGTGTGTGGGCAGGCAGAGCTGTGCCCCCTGCTCCGGCCAGCCTGGAGCATCCCAGGACAGGCTGGGAATGACCACGGCCCATCCCTGCTCAAGTGCTAACACAGCTCTGGGACACTCCCAGGTTCATCCCTCTGCATTAAAAGGTTTCATTAGAATGGGCTGTGGGGTCACACGAGGAGTAGGAGAGGTGGATGTGCTGCCGAGGAGCCAGAGCTTCATGGCAGGTGCCAGGTACATGGGCACTGAGGCCCTCCAGACTCTCAGGTGTTCTCACACCCTCACAACCCTGGAAGACAAGGTGGAAATTTGGCCATTAAATGAGTTGGTCAGGTTTGGTGAGGCCTTGAGCAGCCTGGGGTAGTGAGTGGTATCCTTGCCTGTGGGAGGAGAGGGGTAATTGGAACTAGCTGGTCTTTGAGGTCCCTTCCAACCCAAGCCATTTGATGACTCTATGAAATCCATGGAGTTAAATGGTGACAAGCAAATGCAAACAAAGGCCAAATGTGCCCAAAGCCAAGAAGCAGCCTCCAGCAGCTCTTTGCCAGGTTCACAGGGATGAAACACAGCACCAACACCCAGGAGAAAGTTTCCAAAAAGAGCATTTTTCTCAGCAATTCCACAATTAGATGGCTTGACACAATAACCACCCTTGTGCATCCCAAACCTACTTTATAATAATGTCAGGAGCAAGAGCAGTCAGGTTAGTGGGCAGTGAGCCCAGGAAGAGGGGAGGCTGGAATAGCCTCACTGTGTTCTCCCCTGCTCCAAACCCTCCCACCCTCCCAGCAAAGAAGGGCACATCATTTTCCACTTTACATTTATGATTTATTTTTAAAGCTCAGTATAAATCCGAGTCTATGTGAAGCTGTTTCCACGAAAGTACTGCTTGCCAATACTCCCTTTGAAGAAATATTTCCTTGGATTCCATTGCTGCCAGTTGCCAAACCATGAGCATCCTGAGATAAGGAACCCTGCTCAGGTGCTACATGTGGGACATAGAGATACCACCCAAAATTAGAGTGTGTGTGTGAGAGACGAAGAGAACAGAGGTATGTATAGGTCAAGAACGGCAGAACAGCTACAGGCACTTCTGCTCTCCCTCTCATCCATCTGCTCCCCAGGGATACTGTCAAGGTCCTGCCCCACAGCAGAGAGCTGACAAAAAATAGTAAAACTAGGAAAAATTTCATTTTTAGCTCAGGCTTTTTCTGTTGAAAGGAGGCCTCCTCTCTTCTATTATATTTTTTCAGACTTCAGGATCTGATCACATCACTTTATAAGTTTCCTTTTTTTCTGGGAAGATAACCCCCTGTCAACTTTATTTCAAATGCTTGCACTTTAATGTCAGCCACAGGCTACTTCAGGAATTGTATTTATAAAATTTAAAAAAAAAAAAAAAGACACGTCCACAAAGATGAGGAAGTCAAATTATTTTCCCTGCTTTGATGTTTATTTGTGTTTTGTACTGCAGGGCACTTGTGCAATATGCACAGAAATGCCAGGAGAATGAGTGAATCCTGTTCAAGTAATTTAGAGGATGAAATGGTAAAAGAAACCTCTTTGAACTCAGCCCAATGGCACATTGGGAAATGCACCTCCTGATCTGCACATTGCCACTTTTTCCCAGCTTGGGTTTGCTACCACCAAAGCAAGATTTGCCATAAACACACCAGGCAGGACTGGGATGTTAAGCTACTTCTTTCTGTCAGGGTTAGAGACACCACTAGAGGCAGGGGAAATATGTGCCTTGTTTTTCTTCAGAGCTCTCTGGATTTAAAAACCTAAAAAAATCAAAAAATCTCATCTTTGTACATAATTTAGAAAACTGGTCCAAAGTTGCAAGGGAAATGTGGAAGAGAGCTCTGTAACTGCACCTCATTTGTATGAACATCACACCAATGCCAACAGTTTGGCTAAATAAACTTAAGTATTGCAACTGTAAATTGAAATCCAAACCTTGGCTAATGTGAATTAGTGCTGGATTATAATGCTATATCATGATAAGCAGCTTCAAAATATTTCAAACAGATTTGGAAAGTTGTTCTCCATTAGATTATAAATACTATTAACAGATAACAAGCCATAAAAGCCCATCACTTCAAAGGGGATCTTCTGGCCATTTTCTATCGGAGGAGCTGAAGGGACGTAGTTTACTGAGCTAAATTTGAAAGCAGAAAGCAAATCATGGCATCTTGAATTATTATTGATTCCTGAAGTTATTAACTTAAAGGATTACCCTGTTCACTTCATTTTTGTTAGGGATAACACATTAGCTAGATATAACAAGGGATAAGACAGGCCAAGATTTTAGCTCTAATCATTAAGGGCCTTTGAAGTTATACATGAAATCCCTATAAAGATGTTGTTTTTTCTCCCCAGAACAATACTGGGGACATGAGGGAAGAGCAGGGGTCTGACCTGGGCTGAGAAAAGAGGCAGGAGGCTTTGGCAGGAAACAGCTTCATGTCCGAGACACCCAAGCACTTCCCCGTGTCTGCACAGGACACATCTTTGTTAACAGTTTATGAAACAGTCATTATTGACAGATCCACCCGGGGTTATGCCAGCAGCTATGCAAACATGTAGCTAAAAAAACAGTGACAAAAATGTCCTTCGCAAATGAACAAATCACACAGGATTAATGAAATGGGGCAGCCAAGGCCTCCTGAGGGAACAACAGACTAAATTAAACTTGCCATCAGCTGATCAGCATGAAGTTTTCTTCTCAGCAAAACGCATCAAAAGAGATTTCATTGCAAAGCACTTCTTGGACAACTAGTTTTTATTAAAGGGTTCTAAAATGTTTTCCTCCTTACTCCAGCAAATGTGTCAAACTCTTGCCCAGACACAGTGGCAGCATTTGCACTGACCCAGGGAGCAAAGGGTGTTCCCTCACTGTGATTAGAGCTGAGCTGTCATGCTGAGACCTATTTTGATCCTGGAACTTGAGATAACCCTGTATACCAAATGAGTCTGTATTTAGATTGTACTGTCTAGCCACTGATAACAGAGATTTCAAAAAAGTGCTTCATGGGAAGGATTACACCAGGATCTGTCTGCCTGATACTCCTGTAAGTACAATCCCCTTTCCCAAATTCCCCATGTACTCCCTATGGGCAGCTTGTCTCGATAGCTACAAATCTCTCATATGAACCACATAACAGGTAGTGACACATTTACAGCACTTTTCATCTTTAGAGCACGGTGTGCTGGTCAGTTTTTATTACACTTACCAGACAAAGTGCTTTCCTTCGTGTCCACTAGCAAAGAGATTTTTTTTTTCCCAGACAAGCTTTTAGTCTGACAATCTGTAACTATACAATAAAGATATATACACATTTTCCCATATTACAGTAATTGATAGGAAAAGTTAGATCTAAGCCCAGTATGTTCCTGCCTCCATTCCCAACTAGTCCATCACATCATTCTAAAAATGTTCTTTTTATGGTGCCTTAGTTCTTGGCACCATCTAGGCCTGAAGTGCTCCCCCAAGGGTTTGCATTAGGCTCAGAAAGGATGAAAGGATGAACTAACAAGATCAGAGCTGTAGCAGGTTCAGCTTTAGGGGCCACAGCAAGTAAATTTCCAGTTTGTAACACTTGCTTATTCCTGAAGTTATTAATCGCTCCCATGCAGTATTTATAGCTGGGCTGTCTGCTTCCCTTTCCCCCAAGCAAAACTGTCACTATTTTAATGCTATAATAAGCTGATTTCCTAATGTATAACTTCAAAGGGAAACTTTCTTCTTCTGCTTGATAAAGTATTAATGGGGATAACGAAGCACGGTGATGTTACACAGAACCCCAAGAACCCTTTTGGGGCTCCAATGCAGCACAGTCCCTGGCTGGCAGCTTTTGTTCTTGCAGGTTATCTAATAAAGTTGCCTGCAGGAAGTTCTCTGTCTTCCTTCCCAAATTGTGCCCAGGACTAGAAGGATTTACCCAGCACATCCTGTTCCCTTTACAACACCCAATCAAGGTCATGTCAAGAGAACAAGCTGCAGAGGAGGCCCCTTCATTTCACACCTGGAAGGGTTTAGCAATGAAGGGACAAGTTGGGAGGGATGAAGGAAGAGGCAAGAAGAGACCAGAAAAAGGTATGGCTTAAAGACTTCTCAAGAGAGCGCAAAAAGGATGCATCCACCATCCCAGGCTTCATCTGCCAGCCAGACCCACTGCCGATGATATCCAAGGTCACATACAAGCTACAGCCAATAATGCTTCTCCCTTTCAGCTAGGGAGGGTCTGGTAGAGCTCCCTGAGTTAATATTTGATGCATAAACATGTCAGTTTAATCCATCAAATATAGCACATGCACCTGTCCTGGGTTTTCAACACCAGCCCATGCTCCTGCACTGAGATGAATTTGCAGGAACCACACTCCAAACTGCTTGAGGAATTCAAACATGTAGGATGGTTGGAAAGTTGTAAGGGGAGACGTCAGGGGAAAAGAAAGCTGAAGAATAGCTCAGGCAGCAGTTCTTGCCCGGGGCTGGAAGCCACAGGGTGCCAATTGTGGGCAGGCACCTGCATTGCACAGAGATAACAGGGGTGCTGAGCTGCCAGGAACATCACTTCACATGAGACCTTGCTGCCTTGCCGTGGCTGTCGGCTCTGATGCAAGGGGATAACTGCAGCTGTGCTCTATGGTGATTTGTTCAAATTCCCATTCAGGTCTCCAGATTCCATAATTTCTTTTTCCAGCATTGCCAAGACTTCTGTGCAAAAGGAAGAATGCTGTAAAGCTTGGGAGAACCAGCTCTGCATGTGTTCTGGATATGGGCAAATACTGCACGGACTGAGCTGAGGTGGAGTGACTGGGTTACACCTTGGGGGTGGTGCTGTGCTATCACTGTTTATGACCTTTCTGTCAGATCTTTCACTGCTTTCCATCTCATTTCATAATGACTGGTATAGCTGCTGCCATAGTCCCCAAACACTCAATTTCAGTTATTTGTCAATATATTCAATATTCAGTTGTTAAATCCGAAAAGTACTTACATGAAAAAATGGATTCTGTGCTACTGGTGCCATCCCACAGGTTTAATGTCACCCCTGGCTAACCTCAATAAGCATTTCAGCATCCCAAGTCATTATTCATTAAAGGAACATCAGTTTCTGGCCTCTGTAATGGGTCCAGAACTCCATCCTGCTGTGATGGAGCCAGAATCACCCCATGCCAGTGCTGCAGCACCATCCTTTCCGTGTGGGAATCACACAATCCAATTGCTTATTCAGCCTCTCGCAGAGGAATATTCATTAATGTTTACTGATGTAGAATGCACACACTACATTAGTCACAATCCTATAAGTAAACATGTTTTTCATCCACACTACATTAATCCTGAGCCTATAAATAAACAGATAGAGCACAGTCATAGCCTGCTAAGATACCCCCTGCAGAAAGAGAGTTACTGTACCAGAATACAGCACAGAGCAGGGCTGTGGCATTACGAAGAGACCACAGCTTTCGTTATTATTGTATAATGGGAAGTTATTTAAAGGAAAAATTGGGAGATAGGTGGGCAGGGTGGGGACATTTCTGTACTGCAGTACTGACTTTTGGTACTGTCTCATTTAAAGGTGTGAGCTGCTGCCCACAGCCTTGGGTAACAACTTTATAATAAAGCCTGCTAAATAAAACTTGGTGTCCCATCAACAGCACCTAAAAGACTGTGCAGGAACCAGAGACTTTTCCACGCAAGATGAGGAGTATACAGTGCCATCTTTCATTCCCACAGTATCCCTTCCACTTGCCTGTCATCCTGAAGGAAAAGCACCGTGCTTTCCAAATTAAATACCTACAAGAATGACTTTACCAGCCACAGAAATGTGGCAGCCAAATCGCTGCACACCAGCTGGGCTGGAGAGGACACTGTTCCCAAAGAAGATGACAAGGAGGCATAAGGAGGCAGAACATGCTCACCTAAAATGGGATTTGAAGCCGTTGTGAGTGGATATTGGTGCCTACATAAAAGCTGTAAAAATCAGTTCTTAACAATCCACTTTAGACACCAACCAGCTAAAGAAATGCCAGCAAAGGAAACAAAATAAAAAGAAAAACCATTAAGATGATGGAAAGGTACAGAAACAAAAACAAAATGAAATTGAGTCCCTTTAACCTCAAGCAAGTGGGCCTGGAAACTTGAAAATAATTCAATATAAGGAAAGAGAAAGGAAAAAGGAAAGGGAGGGGGTTAGTATTTAATCTAAGTCACAGTTTCACTGGTTGTGTCTTATTCTTTCACACAGTATTGGGCTAGAGCCGACGTTTTTGTCTTTGCAACCAGTAATAACTGTGTTTTAACAGGTGATGAACCTACAACTAAGGGAGTCTTACAGGTCTCTCTGGCTGTGTGCACCTGCATCTGTACAACCTGAATTATGTTCAGGAGGCCATAAAACAGAGAGCACTGAGCACTACTCAGATGGTTGGTAATATGATGCATTGGCTATTTTAATTAACTTTCCCACTGGGAGCTGACTGTTTATACAGAGCACAATAAAATGCGTTCTTAATTTTTAAGACTTTAAAGATAACAAGACAAAATTAGAGCAAGCCATTTAGGCTGCCCCTAGAGATCAGGACTGTTGTGTTCCTCTTTCCCCCATGAGGAGTGGACCAAGCCAGCAGCATTGAAGAGGGAGTGCAGATGATTGCTAAGGTATGAGATTTACTTGATATACAGAATATCTGAGGCCTGAGCAAATTTCTCTGTAACATTTCCCTTCAAATGTTTTTACTGCATCTTATCCTGTGAAAGGCACTTAAGCAATCAGAAAAAAAGTTGACTATTAGTAAACTGCTTCCTTTTCTGGTTTTCCTTCTCAAGAGGGTGTAATCAAGAGAAATGTAATTGTTCATGAAAGACAACATCTGCATCACGTATCCATCACATTTCCACTTGGGAAGCTTCCCAATGTGGCTGTTGTTTGGTGTGCATTACCTTTACACTCACCATTAATGAAGTTGATTTTGTTATTAGAGACCTGGAAGCTGTAACAGGGGCTGATGTTTATGTCCAGAGCATCTGTGTGCTTTTGATAGGAGATGCACCTCACCAAAAGCAGACACAGATGACTAATCCAGTGGCCAAGGTATGTTGACTTTTGATTTTATCTAACAGTAATGAAATGTAACAAGTGCACCAGAGGGATGCATTTTCATAAGCAGACAAGCAGATGGGTGAAGAAATTTGACTTGCTATAAAAAGCTCGTAACTGCCAAGCAGACTGAAAGACCCCATGAAAAGAGTCATCTCCTGCACAGTGAATTCCCTTCTCAAAGATTCCACATTATATATGACAGTCGCTCTCTTTGGCATTTCACATCCTACAGGTGATAAGCCCAACACATGGCTGCTGGAGGCTAGCCAGAAGCCATACTCTGCCAGACCACATTTTGCTTGAATTCCTCCAGATTTCCATCTTACACAGGGGGAGGTGGAGTGTGGGTGGGGAGGACAGAGGTTTAAATGTGAATTGTTCATTCCATTGATTTCACTTCCTTGTGGAAATAATGTTTTTCTAATAAATTGCATTAGAACCTCAGAGGTTCTCTACTTCAAATGGTCCAAAATCACACACATGCTGGGAGAGAGGTTAATATCAACTATCACCCAAAGATTAGGCATTAGACCAACCAAGCCACAGCAAACCAAGCCCAGGCTCTTCCCCACTTGTACTACAACAGTCAGACAGACACTTGTATCCTTTCCATACCTTAAATTGGAGAAATTCATAGTTTGATGGAACACAGTGGGACTTAGCTGTAAATCTGTTTTTGTCTGTGTCTGGGCTGTATCTCAGACCAGAGTAGAGATCTCTTAAATCTGCTATGAGTGCACTGCAGATATGCTGCTAAATTTTAGTGGCAGAAGTACTTCAGATCCTTTGTAGCTGTGATCATTGAATCCATCCAAAATACCCACAACAGGCATGAAAGCAATAAAAATGTCAGCAACCAAGTGGGAGGGAGCAGTAAGTGAAGAATTTCTCTTTTCCCACACCCAAGTAGCACCACACTACCACCCACAGCAGCCCCTAATGGCAAACCCTTCTCATTATGTTCACAAATTTAACTTATCAAAATCACAATCAATAAGACATTTCTTAAATTACCTAGATTCAGAAGAAACGAGCAAAATTAATCAGTGCTGCTTATCCCTGGGTGAAGGCTTACACTGAAGGTCCAGATCGATACTTTTGAATACAGACACTGAAAGTCAGTCCCATCACCCTGACAAGACTGGTGGATGGTGGCACTTCTAAAATCCAGGCAGCTCCCTATCAATATTCCATAAGCTCTTTATTGCTCTAGAATGCTTCTCTCAGAGCAGCAATCATGGTCAGCCTGCTTCAGTGTTTCACCATACCAACCTGTTTCTTTGTTGCACTCGAGTTTTTGTCTTTGGGATTTCACATGCAAACTGATTTTCCTGGTTATTTGTGTTCATTTGCAAGAGGCACAAGTCATCAAGAGCAGACACAGATGAACACTCCGCTGCTCATTGTAGGTTTTCTTTTTAATACCAACACTGCATAACAAGCCAACTTGAGAAATGTGTGTTTATAACTGGTCAGCCAGATGGAAAAATCTGATTTTCTATAAAAGCTTATAGCTGCTGAAAATCTTCAGGATTTGCTGGAAGGACTCAGCTGTAACAAATCATGCCAGGTACTAAAAAGACTGATGGTGCTTCATCCAGCTGTTGTCTCAGCATCAGCTTTCCCACAGCTGAGGCTGCACCTACAGAAGTGCTCTGGGATGGGACGGGCAGTGTGGAACAGCTGGTGCTGGGGAATGGACAAAGCATGGATGTCCCAGGGATTTGTGTCAGAGCAGCCCTTCCCTGAACTCACTGGAGAACTGGAGCATATTCACCACTACCCAGCTGGGTTCATTTGAAGGGATCCTGCTCTGAGAACTCAGAGATGGCTCTGCCATGCAAACCAGAGCACAGGAAGTGGGGACAGTCAGGCGATTTGCTTCAAAAGAGCCCTGTCACCCAAACCACAGAACTTTCCAGGGCAAACAGGAGCCTAAGGAGCAGGTTCACAGTACAGAGTGAGTCAGAGCTCAGCCCTCTACAAACTGCCAACACCCTCTGAAATCCAAGTCCCTGCCTCAGTAACATCTTCTGAGTGACATCAGCTCTCAAGGGCCTGAAACGCCCAAAAGGAACAGGAGATGCTTGTGCCAAAAATCCTCATGTCAGAAGCTGTTGTATGTCAGGCCTCCAGACCCAGCCTGTGCTGGAGGAGATGTCCACACCATCGTGGTGGATTTCAGACCTCCTCAGCACACAGAGACTTCTGTCAGCCATCCCTGGGAGCCCAGTTTCCACAGCCCTTCACCTCCTCTACACTCCAAAGTGGCTGTTTTACTTTCTGCTTGTTGCTAATCTGTTTTGCAAGTACAGTTCAAATTAACTTGTCTACAGACTACATCTCCCTATCATCCGCAAGTAGAGCACACAGAATATATTTTTTTTAGTATTCATAGGCAAAACATTTCTTTTGCACCTAAAATGAGATCTGCAGAGACACAAAAGATGTCCAAAAGCTGCCATGGGCGGTTAGTCCGATTGAACTGGAAGTGTATCAGAGCCAGAGAGCCCTTTCAAGGCTCTGGGAAATGCCTTGCCTCTCCGCTATGTAGTTTTTTTCCTGCTTCAGGCATACACAAATTTTATCCTGATGGGGAAAAAAATTGCTATTCACTTTATAATTTATGTTTTTGTGAAAGGCGGTTTTCATATTCTTGGCACTGAGTCTCTGGAAGCCTGGATCATAAAAGGGTCAAGGTTCTCCAGCTATCCATGCTTGCTGGGCAGATACTGTGATAAGAATAAAGTGTTTGTTTAATATAGATGAAAACAAGAAATATCCACTCTGAAACAGCAAAAGCAATAAGCTGTGCAGATTCACACCGGATTTTGGCATTGTAATATGACAGATATCCTTAAAAGCACTCTGGAAGCAGCTCCATCAGCACTAAACACTTACTAAATGAAGCTGTTGGGACCACACCTGCATGTCTGCTGAATGCCAGGTTCTCTGTTTCACGCCCCAGTGAGAATTCAGCTTCCCTCTGGCAATGTGGAGAGCCCCAGCACACAGCCCTACAGTGGGAAGGCACCAAACCCATCATCATCCCCACTCAGGTAACACTCCTGCTTGTTTTCCTGGGGTGGAGGAAAGGGAGCATCACTGGAAAACATATTCTGCTGCTTTAAAACCCAGCAGTAATGACTGGAATCCATAAATCATGTTGGAGGGGGTTTTTTTTCCCCAGACTTGTGGGACTGCTCCAAGCATAATTAGGTTTTGGGTTTACAAAAAATGCCAGCATCTGTTGCCTGCTCTGTGCATGCTGCCAGTCTGAGGGGACTGCTCCGGGCTCACTACAGCTTTTGTTCTCACAAATAGAGAAAACTCTGTCAAGCCTGGAGCAGGGCTGCTGGCCAAGGGACTCTGAGACTCACATTATGTGTGGGACTGGGAGCAGAGGAGGAAGAAGGACTAGAGGAAGGATATTGAACTCAGAATGCCTCATTCCCTGGTTCAATTTAATTTGATGAGTCTCAGTTTAAATTAAGACAGGGAAAACTCCCAATAACAGCTTCTGCCAACAATCCCATTATAAAATAATGCTGGTGTAAAATAATCACAAACATATGCATATCTCTCTCTTTAAAGTCAGTTCCAAGAATTCAGAGACTGGCCAAGCTCCTTGCTGATTAGCAAGGAAAGATCATTTAGGTGGATGAAAAAGCTTTCCTCCCTCATTCACAACAGAGAAAAACAGCATAGCAATTCCAGCAGAGCAACCCTATCTCCAGCAACCCAGGGTGCAAGGGAAGGTTAACAGAGAGGGATCTGTTAATCCTTCTCCTCCACTTCCTCCAGGAGGCTCCAGGGGAGCTTCTTGGAGACAGTGGTGCCAGCAGCATCCATGGTCATCACACCCACATGGTGCCTCCCCCCAAAACCTGCACAATGCAAAACCTCAGGCTGTGGAGGCTTTAAAGGAGGCCTATGCCTTTTTTGATTCTTAACAATTCTTTAAGGACTGCTTGTACTGTAACAGCAGCAGCTGCAGGTCACAGCACACAGGATTGCAGTGCAAACAGCATCCTGTAGAGCTGTGTGCCAGCCAGAAGCCTCTATTGAAATCCAGCTGAACTTCGAGTACATTTGTGTTCAAATCCCTTGAATTCCATGTAATTTAGTATTACTTTCATTTCTAGGTACGCAACTCCATCAGTTCCTCTTGTTTCAAATCTGAGCTCCCAGCCTGTTTGTGCTCGGTACCTGGATCCTCTCCCTCAGCACGGTGCCTCTTTCCTGTCTCTGTGCTGCAAAACCATTGCTCAAGCTTGGTGATGCTCTTCTTTTCCTTCTCTGAAGCCCAGAAACACTTCCAGGAATCCTCCCATTATTTTTAAAGTGCTGCTTCCCTCCTCCAAGTCAGGAGGAAATTCATTTCCATGCCCCCAGCATCTACCACACACGGGGTAACCCATTAGATTATTTGCTTGTAAGTAGCACTGATTCTAACTCTGGGGACCATGTTCAGCAGCTCAAACTTGAATACATTTTTAGGAATACATTATGTATGAGAGTATAGCTATCCAAATGGAGTTAAAGAAAAAAAAATAATAAAAGCTGAGTGTTGAGAGACGGTAGAGTCAAATTACCTGCCTTGCCTCATACCACAGTTCCAACACAAGAAATGTATGAAGTTAATACGAACATGTATTTCATAGCACAGGGAATTGGCACGTGGCAATATGTACTCTATACTGTCAGGAAATGAGTGGTACATTTTCAAAGACATTCTCCATCAGGTGCCTTTTAGCCAGGAGGGATATGTACAGCAGGGTCAGGAGCATGAGCCTTTGCACTCTGTCTTTGCTACAGCCACTAGTAAAGAATTACAATAAAACCAAAGTGAATTGTCATGCCATGAAACACAAGGCTGTGAACAGTCTGCCCAAGGAGAAGGGCATTACTTCTGCAGAAATAAAGCAAAATCTACCACAAACTGTGTCTAAAACATGTGCAGAGTTGCTGGAGACTTTGCCACCACCAGGCTCTTTGGCCCTGCAGGTTTTCTGTCAAACAGCTTTGATGCCAAAAGTACCAGGTTTGCAATTATATCATTTGCCTTTTTATTTTCTTATCCACTTTTCTAAAAATGTAGAGGAAAGAAAGATTTAAAATAATTTGATGAAGAAATAATTAAGAAATGCCTTGAACTAAAAAGAGTAAAAAACCATTAAGTGGACATGTAGAGGGAAAATGGTACAATGATATGCTACCTCTACATGATTAAGAAGTTAAAATGCTCTATGAAAGAAAGGTTATATTGAAGGCAAAATAATAGACCTATTTCCAGCTCATTTCAAACAAAAGGCTGGTAACATGAGTTGTCAAACATTTCTGAGGTCAAAAGACTGCTGGGGAGTTAAAAAAAGTTAAAAGAAACATTTCTGCTTGCAGGAAGGAGGGTAACCGACACCAGAAATGAACATTTTCTTCTCTCAAGTCTGCTCCTGATCAGCAGACTTAAACCCAGGAGAGACCATGGGGGATTCCCAACTGCAGGTTAACAGGAAGCCACCACACCTGTAATCCTTCACCAAGCTCTGCAGAAAAAGGGCAAAACACACAATAATACCCCAACCACATTGTGCTGCACAGGCAAGCCCGTGTTAGAAAAACCTGGCTTTCCTCAGCACAGCACAGTCCTGCCCTGCCTGAGGGGCAAAGCCACCACTATTTGGGAATGACCCAGGATGACTGGGAATAGGCGATGTACACAGGAAAACGCAGATGCCACCTTTGCTCTGTGCTGTCTGTTAGGGGCCAGCTAAGCAAATCCTGGAGGGAAAAGGACCAGGGTTAATGCAGGCACTCTCCAGGGCACAGGCATGGTCACTGCTTTGATGCTCCATCAATTTTTGGTGCAAAATGGCGAAGAGATGAAACAGCTTGAGAACAGCATGAAATCCCCCCAGTGCCTGAGCCCTGGAGTGCTTCTCAGTGCAAGTGTAATTACCTCCTTCATTAGCAGCCCTCAGGCTGCTCTGAGGACACAACCACCCCCTGCCCATTCTGAAGTGCTGATCTGGCAACTTTGTCAGAGACCATCTAGATAAAATTAATTGTGGAGCCAGGGTGTAATTGTTACAGAGTGGCTTGTTTTGAAAAAGCCCTTCTGTCCCTCTCTCTCAGTCTAACCTTGTTCAACCCTCCAGCAGCAGCCATGCCAAAAAGACACATTGAGTAGAGCAAGATATTTTGGGTGCTTTTTAAGGGACTGGATGCTGCCATAAATAGTAATCCCAGGCCAAGTTTGGAAGCCTGCTGGCTCAAACACCCATTGACTGCAGTGGAATTTCATGTGTGAAGTACATGCAAGATCAAACACAACCATCGCTGTTACAGCAGCTCTTACAAAGGCACTTTATGCTTCAGAAATAACTTGAGAGCTGCAAGAGGAACAAAAGAAGGTGAACATTATTGTGCAGCTGAATGGAGACTCAGCATTGCTTTGCACATTGCTTGTGGTGGAAGGGCTCCAAGACAATTCACTATCCACCAGAAGCACACATGAAAGCCTGTGACTTCTTCTAAAAGCAAGAGAACAAAGTATGAATCTTGAGAGTTTTATGAAAGCCAAAACAACACACACAGCAGTTGAAAGAAATAAGCCTTTGGCAGCTCTAAGTTGTAAAACACGGCGAAGCAGAACCTGTGGTGGAACGTGATAAATCTCCAAATGCCTTGTCATAACCTTGTGACACTGTGAGTTACAGTCTCCAGTGTGACACTTCGAGAAGTGTGGCTTTTAAAACAAAATCAGAAAAAAAAAAAAAAAAGAAAAAAAAGAAAGGATATATAAATCATTAAGAGAAGAAGGAATGAGAATTTTTCTTTGGCTCTTTTTATAGGAGTGTGGCCATCCTGGAATGTTGTAAAGAGCCTCTTTTCAGAAAATACCACAGATCTATGGTACAAACCAGGATTTTGGAGATCTTTCTTAACATACAAGGAAAAAAAATCAGAACTCTGACACCTCTGAATGGAGAAGTCCAAGAAGTACCAATATGTTCTGAGTTTACTAGTGGATTACTACTAAATTTATAATAATAACTACAAAATTTTTTAAAGTAATATAAATCACAGACCAGCTGATGATATTCAGAGATTTGAGGCAACACAAGCATTTAGAGGGGTTTTGCCTTAAACAAACTTTATGAGGCCACACAGAGTCAAAATAGAGCCCTGAAAAAGGACTGGAAAATAGGCATGAGAAGCATCAAACATGTAAATGAGGATTTCCATAAAGCAAACTGCAGTAAAGACCTTTAGAACACATTAGATGAGTTTTAAATGAGGGTAAATATTGTTGCTAGTTTACAGCAAACAACTGATAGGCTTTAGGAGGCCTATGAGGGAAATACAAACTCAATTAGATCTGATGTGCACAAACAGCAGAAAAGCATTTGCAAGCAAAATTTTGTTCATGCCGGTAGGATCACAATCAGCAGCTGCACTGGCTGATCTGATCAGTAGGACCTTCATTTTATGCATCCAAAATAAGCTTTTAGGCAACACAATTTTCCAAGAGACACTTGTGAGACAAATATTTGGTCCGTACCAGTCTGACATAAATCTTAAAATCTTATTTTTATTTTAAATCCACTCTCATCTCCAACCTAAGATCCTTTTGCAAACCTATCTCTGCAAAACTGATGCCATCTTGTGGTGGAAAAAACCTCCTTCTCTTGAGGGTTTCAGTCTCCTATAATGGCCAAAATAATCCTTGACTAATTCTGTTACAAGAACAGTGACTTCATTCCAAACCAGGAATCTCTCCTCAGGACCCCCAGCCTTCAGAACTGTATTTCTATTAAACTCTAAATGCTTATTCCAGCACTGAAATCAGTTGAAGTGTGAGCTTTTAGAAATTGAAACTGCATGCCGATTTCTGCCTCATTCATGACTGAGGCAGCAGCCCTACAGCCAGTTTTTCCATGGACAGCCCAAACCAAGGCTGCTACTCCCAGAACCACCATCTTTCATGGTAAACAACTCCATTTCTTCTCTTTTACTGAGTCTTCCTCTTGCAAACCCATTACTTTCAGACATCTGCACTCCTGCCCTATTTTTGGCTTCTCTCAAAGCCAGTATAGCTCACAACACCCTGTGTCCCTCCTTCTTTCTATCACTTGGAGAAGTTTCACTGACTTTTAGATGTTTTACTCTCTTTTTTTTCCATTTTTTCTACTCTCACATGTTTTTTCCAAACTATGGTTTCTATGCACTGACCTCACCTGTTTCATAGAGGTCTGATCTTCCCTCCTTCCCCTCCATGTGTGAGCAGATCCTACTTCTGGGAAAACAATTCCCTCCATCTCTCACCCCACCCTCCCTGCCCTTCCCCAGGGTGACTGGTGCTGGGAAGGGTAACATATTTTGGAGGATGTGCTGAGGAAGTGAGATGGTGGATGGAGTGACCAGGAAAAGCAGGCACAGATCCATCTCCGTTGCTCAAATTCCATCCTCCAGAGCGTGCAATTGCCCATCAGTCACTTTGTGGATTTACCAAAATTCACACGAAGTTACTGACCAAGAACCTGCACCCCACCTGGGCTCTCCCCGTCACTGCTGGGGTACCAGAGATTGTATCACCAAACACCACCCACTCATCTGCCTTGGTGAGAGCCTGCCTTGCCCAAGGATGTCAAGCAAGTTTTCCTGTGTTTCAGGTGCAGAAATGCCAGGCTTTTCTGAACAACAGTTACAGCTAACCGAATCTACCTGCTTTGTGAAAGATTTAATTTGTTGTTCCTTTATTAAGTATTGGATTTTGGTTTATATAAAGGCAAACAATGTTATCACACAAATCTTAATCCTATAAAGAGAGCCTCCCTCGAATTACTTGATAATTAACCTCTAGGCACAATGCTCATCTTGTTCTGTTATACCTTCATTATCATCAGATTCATTAATTTCATCCTCTGTGTGCTAAGACATTGCATGGTTAAAGGCAGCATTTAGCAATATTTAGAATCTTGCCAGGGTTCCCCATTCTCTGCTGAAGAGTTTGCAGAAGCAATATTACACCATGAAGATCAATAAATTAATTTTTCCTTTAAATCCTTGATCTATTCAGGTAACAGTTAAATTAAATTAATATTAGTACTTATTTAATTGCCATTTCAGTACATGCTGAGCATAGTGAATGGCCTTGAGACCCTGAAGGAGCTTTGCCAGAGGGTGGCTGGGTGAGCATCCTCCTTCCTGCATGGCTGGAGGAACTGAAATCTGCTGCCATAGGGGTTTCTTGGCCCCAGGGGTAAGAGTTCCACTTGCTGGAACACTTCTGTCAGCAGGTGAGTTTGTTAATCTTCCTGTCAGCCAGGGCTCTGTAAGCAACTTGTCTTTGTTTATTCCATAGTTCTTGGCAGTGCCTTACATTGTCAGGTTGTACATAATTCTTCTATATTCCAATTCCATTTTAAATAAAGCCCTTTGGAAGTGGCCAGGAGATCAGTCAGAGGGACAGAGGGAAGTGAAGGATGGAAACAGCCATTGAGGTTATGAGCTCAGAGAAACTCTCCAAGTGGCACAGGTGATGAATCCAGACAGAGCAAAGCCATCACATCAGGGCTGGCATAGTCTGTCCAACCCTTCCAGGGTAAGCTCACCAAGTTATCATTCACTGTAGCTATGATTGGGTAAAATGGAGTCTCACACCATTTATCTTTAACACACTGAGCAGTACCTGCTGGCAGAGCATGGTTTTGATGAGATGTCCCCACCTTCTCACACCCTTCCAGATGTCCCTCAAGAATTATAACATAAAAGTGAAGAGTCTCCATCTGTATCAGTTTTATAAAAGCTTCCATACAGCACCATCAGAACAAAAAGGTCTCATATGAATATAACACATCAAACCAGATCACTGCCACAGAGAACATTTCCGTGACCATTGAGAAGAACAAGTACATAGCTTATAAAGATAGCTGTACATGTTCCAGCTAGAGGCACGGGGACCAAAACAGCTGAGGTATCAAGCACAACAATCTTTCTTTTTCTTTTATTTAGATTACTAAATCAAATTTTGCGTTCTAGAAACAGTATTTTAGCGTCTTTGTAAATGAATCTCTTTGGCAACAGGTAGAGATTGATGCAATACCACTTGTAGGTGGGAAGTGATACAGATGCCCTGCCAGCAGGTAAAACAGAGAAACATTCCCCTGGCATACTGAATATATTTGGTAAAGAAAGGAATTAAGTAAATACACATGCAAATATAGGCAGGCCAATTTAATAGAGGCCTTCAAACTCAAGTACTAACATTTGTACAGCTTATGCTCTGCACATCTCTGTGTACTTTTAAGCTGCAGATAGCTTCATTCAACAGGACAAATATGAGTTGAGCTACAAGAGCAGGTGAAGTGTCTCTCTGGACGCTGGAGCCCAGATACAGGATGGAAAATATATTTGATGAAAGAGAGATGGTTATTATTCTAAGTTTATAATACCTGGTTTAGAGAACAAAGATTGTTCAAATATTGAATTCTGCTAGAGGCAGGATTCAGTATCAGTGTCTCCTCAACATGGCATGAGTCTGGCAATTCAAACATGTCCCAGCACTGAGTTGTGGTGGTTTTCCTCCAGATCCCTTTAAAAAGCCAACCTCAGGCATTTGCCATGTTACAAACCAGCGCTTTGTTGGTGTCTTTGGGAGGTTTCTTGTGGCTGGCTGGGGTCAGTGTTTAACTGAGTCAGGGAGGAGTGAGCTGTGCTGGGGGGCATGAGCCCTCAGTGCCACAGCAAGGACACTGCCAGGTGACATCCTGTGCCAGGCATGACTCCTGCAGGGAATGTGCCTTTTCTTTTAAATAAATAATCCTGACTTCCCAGTTATTTACCAATTTGCAGTCACATGGAGAGCTTGTAAAGCCTCCTGCTATCCCTACCCAGCTTTTAGCTGGGCTCTGGACCAGCTCTTAATGACACTTGTGGGTGATGGATTGTGGGCTGGCACTGCTGCAGCAGGGATGAGAACACAGGCTTGGCTATGGACTTCTCCAGTGCAGAATCATGCCCAAAAAATTAAATTAAATTCAGTTATACTGAAGACTGTGGCCACTTAGGAACCATTAAAACATAAGTTAATTAAAGCTGGATTTACCAAAGGTGATGAAACAAACTGTCATCTGTTAATCTGTCAAAATCTGAAACTGAACGGTTTAGGGGATATTTTAAGGAGATCAGGCAATGGAGCAGGTTACATTTTTTTCACATTTACTTTCCTATGTAAAGCTGCTTCCTGACACAAAAGAAAAAAAAAGTCTTCAAAATGTTAGTGATTCCCCTCAAGAAACCACAATGGGACCAGGTTCCACTAATCCTATCCATAAATCACAAGATTTGGGGAATCAGTTTTAGCTTCACTAGATTAAAAATATTGAATTGAAAGGGCTCAATTAGTACTAAAACTAGCAGTACAAATAATCAGGTGACTGATCTTGATTTTACCTCTTGCTTTTTCATTTTCTTGTAAACAAATCAGACAATCTCTCGTTGAAAGAAACAGGCCAACTGAAAAGGTATTTTCTAGGAATGGCAGAATTAGAGGAATCTGCCTGACTTGTTTAAATGGTAATTATAAAATGAGATCACTGCAAAAAGACACAGATTTCAGAACCAAGGACCTGCTCCTTAACAGCCACATTAAGAACCAGTGGCGTATGCGTGTCTCATCTCACATATCTTTTCAAAAAAACTAATTAAAAACATGGCATGGTGTCAAGCTTTTGTGTAAGTCTAAATCTCATTTCCATAAACTAATAGAAGCTTTTCTGGTTCATCAACAAGCCAGTGACAGCACAGGCAATCAGTGCCTTCCTAGGCAGTGCCAACTTCTGGGTTATGATAGAAAAGGGACATGCTAATAACCTCTGGGGACTCATTTCATGAGTTTCAAATAAAAAAGCTCTCGAGGTAGGAGGCAAAGTGAAACAAATAAGGGGCTCTGATTTCTACCAAGAGTAATTGTTAGCCCTTCAACCACCTGTACCTGCTCAACAAAATCACACTCTCTGACCTCCAGAAATTACTAAATGCTACTTACAGTGTTGAGTAGCTTGTAGGTGAAGGTAATGTCATTGAGACTTGAAATTTAAATGTTGCTTCCATTAGATTTGAATCCCAGAATTCAGCTGTTGGAGAGCAGCATCCACTCATTGTTCCTTGTCACCCGCACCCAAGGATCAGAAGCTTTGGCAGGATCCAATCACTACATAAGAGGCAAAAAGCCAAATTTCTCCCAGGTATCTTTGGCATATCCCAGCTGGAGAGAGGCCCTAAACCTCCCTCTTTTTTTCTCCATCAGTAAGGGATGATTTCTCCTTTGAGTTTCTTGAGGGGATTAGAATTAGCAGAGAATCAGAACATTATTTAGGTTGGAAAAGCCCTCCAAGATCAGCGAGTCCAAGTGTTACCCCAGCACTCCCAAGGCCACCACTACATCATGTCCCCAAGTGCCACATCTGTACGTCTTTTAAATCCCTCCAGAACTGTGAATCTACCACTGCCCTGAGCAGCCTGTGCCAGGGCTGCACNCAAGGTCCCCCTTGAGCCTCCTTTTCTCCAGACTGAGCCCCCCCAGCTGCTCCTCATCAGACTTGGGATCCAGCCCCTGCCCTCCTCTGGACATGCTCCAGCCCCTCAGTGTCTTTCACACAATTCAGTTCACAAAACAGTTCATGACACCCCTAAGAGCTCACAGGCAGCCAATACTAAGGCTTAATTAAGACTACAACTCCAAGCACACAGGTTTTGCCCCTAAGATCAATTTAAAGGCTCCCCCAAACACGGCAGCTGTTGCTCAGCTCACTGCAGCTTCGGACACCTCCTACCAGAAAAGAGATGACAAAGTACATTGCTTAAAGAAAATACCCCTTAAAAACTCCAGCTTCTTGTCTGCAGCTTATCTGTAATGTGTGCCATCAAATGTGAGGCTCAGATACGATGACTCTGAAGAACAGAGCAGGAGGAATTTGTGTCGGTGCTTTTCATCCCAATCTATATGCAAAATACAACACAGGTCCTGGGACTGTGAGGTTTCACTGCTTGAGAAGAAAATATTTATATTTTTTTCCCCAAATACTGTTTTCAGGAAGTCACCCTGAATCACGAAAGGCTCTTGCTAGCCAGGCTCATGCTCATTTATTTGGCTGTGCTGACCCCCAGAGTCCAGTGCTCTGTACAGCACATCCCGAGCCAAATCCCATCAGGTTCCTCATCCTCTTTCCTCCCACTGCCACTAATTCAAAGAGATTTTGCTGGAGTGATTGCTCCGACAGCCTGGGGATGATTGCACCCTGCCAGCACCACAGAAAACAGACATTTACCCCGCGCTGACTCAAATTGCTGCATGCGTTTGAAACTGCAGAATTAGCTAGATAAAGGGGGGGAAAATCACATAGGCATTATAATAAAGCACATAGAGAATCTCATGGGGAAGGTGTCTGATTATATCTAATATCTCCAGCCACACACCTGGCAAAACCTGAATTATCACTAGGTAAGCACCTAGTGCTGGGGCAGAAAGGAATCCTTTGTATCTGCTACTTGAGTATGGAGAAAGCTGAAACTATTTTCTAGTATACATTTTTAGGACTTTCTAATTCCATTTTTCTGAAAAAACTGTTTGCCATATTAACAATCAAACATAGCAATCAGATATTATTAAACACACAGAAAACAGAGGTGGATTAATCTGGGTTAATTACTCTTAGGTAGTTGCTGCGTAAGAGAAATTGTTTAGACCACAATCACAGTGTTAAAATCACTGTAACAGACACCAAAACCTCCCCAGGACAGGAGGACACTGGAAGCTGAGTGATTCCTCACCTTTTTTTTTTGAGAAGAACCCTACTTCAATAAGTGAAGCATCTTTTTCTTGCACATAGCACTAAAAAAAATCATAGTGTTTCCTTTACCCGAATTCAGGTCTCCTTGGGGATGAGGGTTTACAGCTGTTTTCTAAGCAAGTTTAAAATACCTACATACTTTTTTAACTTTTAAAGCTCAATGCCACCTTCAGTCTAGAAAAAAAATTAGTTTCTCTTCAGGTAAGAGGCATTTTTCACAACCCAGATGGGAATTATCCTCCCTCTCCCCCCTTCACAAATGACAACCCGATAAATCTCTTATATCTCAGTACACCCTTCTGTGAAGGTAGGATCTTTTTTCTTGGCTGTGCTCCCCAGTCTCTGCCAGGCTCTGCACCTTCTTTAGACTGACACTTGGCCCTGAGCTACAGCAGCAGCTGAGGAGACATTTGTGAGGAGGGACATCACCCCTGAGTCCCCTTTGTCACCAGTACAAGGGACACCAGCTGCAGGGCTGCTTGTCATTGACACTGTGGGCACACAGGGGACAAAGGGAAAGTGCTGAAGCATGAAAGAGAGAAAGAAAAAAAGTCATAATAAATAACATCCTGGAAAGGAATCAAAGAGAAGTATCATTTGATGTATCACCCAGGACCACGTACTGCTCAGAAGCCCTGTATCAGCAAACAGGCTGATGGCACAATGGATCATCCCTGCTGGGACAGCCCAGCAGGAGCCAAACCAGGACTGGCTCCCACCTGAACCTGCATCCCTCAGCCCAGCACCCTGACTGCATCCAGCCCCTCAGTGCATCCCACTGCCAGCAGGATTGCAGTGGGGAGCATCACATTCCTTCAGTCAGTACCTGCGGCTGCAGTATTTTGCCATAAACAAACATGTTAATTGCTGGAACTCATTAAAAGTAGAACAACTTTTCAAGCAAATATCCATCTCCAAGCACAGGTGAAGCCCAGAGAAAGTCTGTGGTGCTGTATTCTCAATGCATCATCTCCTTCTAGGAAAACATCCCCTACACTTAAGGAGGGGATCCCAGAAGTTTTTGTTCTTGCAGCATAAACATTAGGGATGCAGAGAGGAAGCACAAAGGAGAGAGAACAAGAACTCACTGTGACCTGGCACAGATGCCACCAGCACCACCTGCCAAATGCCCCAATAGCTGCATCCACCTCCATCCAAGTGAGCCCCTCATGTGACACCAGGGCTGAGAACTCCCCCTGCTTTGTGCCCACCACTTCTGCAGCTCCATCCTCACTTACACCCCCTCTCCTCTAGCCACAGGGCACAATGTGCTCTGGAACCTGCTCTGGTAAATCCCCCTCGCAGCTGACACCACTTTCCATGACTTCCACCACAGCAGCTTTCACAGAAACCAGTCCCTGTTTGCACCTGGTGGGACAAGTGTTTTGGGACCAACTGAGTGTATAAGGCATTTCTTGTAAAGAAAAAGCAGGAGACAGTTCAGAACAGAAATCAAAGCTTCCTTACCCAGGGTGGCTGGGGAAAGGGTAGAGGGATGGATACGAGTGAGGCAGCCTCACTGACCTCTTGTGCTTCAACCAATTGATCACAATTAAGATTAAGTCGTCAAGCAGGTGCTCCTGCTTTAAGTAACTGGCTTCCAGCTGGCTTCCCACTTTTTTTTCTCTTTAACTAAGATTGTAAAGATATCAGTTTAATTTTGTGTTAGATAAACCAAGCTATTCCCAATGTCACATATGCTTTCAAAAACAGAAGCAGAAGCATGTTTTACATTCAAGATACAGCTATTAAAAACAACTTACATAACTTGACTGATTTTTGAGACATAAAGCCCTGCTCTCAAAGGTTTTTAAAACCCCATTTTGCTTGTGTTGTCCATGGGTTGAGACTGGACCATGGTGCACCTCATATCCTGCAGCATTTTCTCTTTCCGAAATCAGAGCTAAAGGGGGATTTTAAGAATAATAAGTGACAAAATATTGTGGAAAGAGTATAATGTAACCAAATGTAAGAAAAACATTGAAAAGTAACAGTTAAACCTCTTGTGGTGGGGAAAGAAGAACAGATCCCTTGGGACAGACATACATACTTTAAAGGGCCCTTTTAGAAGTTTTACTGAGTGGAAAAAAAAACAAACCTCTAACATTTAAGACCAGTTATTCACTGAGCAATGTGCTTAGCAGAGGCTGTGGAGGTTTGTAGTGAAAGAAGGAGGAGGCTCATGATAACATATTTTGTAAATCAAGGCCAAATCAAATGCATTGAGCTTCAGCAGCTGTGCCAATTAAATCTCATTCAATTTGCTGAACAAGAACGTTAACATTAATCACTTTGGCAAATTTCTTAGAATATTTCGTGTCACTGAGTAGTTAAGTGATTTTGTGCTTGTTTACAGTGCAGAATAACATTCTGTGAGGCAATATCATCAGTCACTGAGCAACTGTGGGATGCTTTAGAAACCCCGAGTGGCTCTTAGCAATGTTTCTGGAGTGGTCCTTTGCCTCCTAGAGGCTTTTTCAAAAGTATCCAACAGATTTTGTTATTTTTTAACTGCAGATATTCTCTGCCATCGCACAGCACCCTCAGCACAGCCAAAGAACAAGATTCCAACCGGAGTAGAAGTGATTTTGCTATCTGAAGCCTCCACAGCCACGTCCCATCTTGAACTCACATCATTACTGCAGCTCAGGGCACAGGGACATGCGGAATTTCTCTTTGACCTTATTTATTCATTTGGGCCTACAAACAAACAGGTTTGTCTTTGCTCAGGAGTTCAGGTTTCCACAGCTGAGGTTGTTTCCTGCCCCACCTTTGATTCCAGTTCCACGTGACTCAGGTACCAAACTATACAACATCTCTGCTGCAGAAGAGGCACATCTCACCCTGAGTTATTCCTACGTGTGTGATACCCAACAACAAAGAGAGGAGCTGCTTTTCCGACCTTGTAACCCCACTGGGTGAGTTTTCCCCATATTTTCTTTCCTTTCCTCTCTGCTGTCCCCTTTTCTTTCCTCACTGCAAAAGTACTTACCCTTCTGAGGTGAATGAGGCAAGGTGGCAGCTGCTGCTACACAGTTTCTGCCCTGTCAAGGGTGAAATGTGGGGTGGAAAACATGCCAAAAGATGAAAATGTAAGATGCAAAAAGAAACAATGATAGCAGAAAAAAAAATCAGGCCACAAAATCAAGGTAGTGAGATTTCTCCCTGGATTGCCAAGGTTTTTCTTTAGCTGCAGGTTCATAGATTTATAGATTTATCAGTTTAAACATGAGTAAAAAGGAGCCAGCTGTGCAAGAGAAAAATCATTTCTAAATGAAATAAGGACTAATTGCAAAGTCCCCCAGCTGCACAGAGCAGCCCACAATATGTCATTCATTATCTGTGTATCAGGTAATTAAATTTCAGGATCCCACACGGTAAATTTGATGTCGTACATTGGTACTAACAGATGAGGGAGGCACAAGGAGCATTTCTGGAAAACCAGAGAGCTCAGTGAGATGGTTTGTGAGCATAAGGCAAAATGAGTTGGGTGACTTGGTTAATGTGTTACTTTATGGTGTTGTTAAGAAATATTGAGCCCTAGGTGCTAAACTCTCCTTTTTCATGTTTTCTCTCTTCCCAACTGCATTCACTAAAAGGTTCTGTCTTCTGCCAACAATGCCCTGAACCAAGGGCTTTCCCATCCCAAACAGAAATGCTTTTAACTTCCCTTGGAAAAGGAGCAGAGCAGAGTCTGGGACAGCATCAGAGCTTGGCATCAGGGCAACATCTCAGCATCAGCACATGAGCGCCACTACCCCACACCAAGGGGCAGAGTAACCCCAGGGTTGGTACCTGCTGTAATTAAAGAGGGGACAAATAAAGCCATGTGGAGTGATGAGACTGTTCCTCATTGTCAGAAACCAATGAAGTCAAAACAGACCCAGAAATGTTTCATTAGTCCAGTTTTTATTCAAATTAAATGATGGGGAACTACAGTGTGATTTTCTTTCATAATATAAATATGTCAGTGAAGAATGCTTCTTGAGTCGTTCATTGCACTGGACAAGACAGCTGTCAAGAGAATTACTTTGCAAAGTCCTTTGTCCTCCACACTCATGCAAAAAAAAATCTTTAATTTAAAAAATGAGCTTAAACAGTCAACCAACTTGTTACAGTATACTGTCAGCTACTGAACCAACAAAGTCTGGTTTACAAAACCAAAAAATTTCACACCCAGGTAAATTATTTCACAATCATTCATTACCCTTAAGGGTCTTTTATACATAAAATATACAAATTAAAATTATCAATATTTATTTATTTATTGTCACCATAGATGAAAATAATTTATAAACCCATAAACAAAAATAAGGGCAGATGAAAAAAAGTGAATGAGCCCATATTCAGACCACAATGTCTAGCACACCCCCAAACACTGCAGCTTTGAGCAACAAATTATGCTCACATAAAAGTGATTTTTGGGCATGATGTGGGCAAAGAGGGCAACGGCTTTGATAATTTATTAATAATGAATCCCAAAGGTTAAGACCGAGCTGCATTCATCTGTTGAACCGTCACAATTAGCTTGATGAACAGCATTTATCTGTTGAACCATCACGTTGGCTTGATGAACAGGCATCACACCTCACTGGATATTAAGGACTTTGGTCTCCAAACAATGCAAACAAGAGAACAGTATTGAGCTTTCATGGTGGTGACATGCAAATGCTGCCAAGTGTATTTATGGTAATTACTTGTTGCACACATCCATAAAAAGACATTGTTTGGATAAACTGAATGAACTGAAAATTGATTTTAATCACCCTCAATTTATCTATTAGGCACCAATGGAAAAGATGGACTTTATTCAAACGTGTGTAAACAACAGATTGCTTGAGGCAAATCTACCCTGCATCTCAAGCCCAGCAGGGTGTGCACCACACGTGATGCTGTCAGGGTTGGGGCACATCCTGGGGTGTGCAAGAGCAAAGCCCACTTTGGGAAACCCAAGGCCAAAGTCCACCAGGGGGTCAAGCATAGGGTGACCCCAGAAAGAGATGACAACAGAAGGAGCTGAGGAAAGTGTTCATATTCACAAAGGACCAATGTGAGGAAGAGGCCCGGGTTCGGTCTGTAAAGTTTTACTAAAACTCCTGCAATAATTTGTCTGATTTTGGCAACCTGGGGGAGTTGTGCCCAGACTGTTGTGGGCAGAGTACCTCTGTCTTCAAGCAGCTCATGCAGGAGCCAAGAAACAGAACCATCAAGTGACAGTTTGTTCCCCGAACTGCCCAGGAACCAAACTCATAGCACAAGAAAATTAAATCAGGGTGTTGAAATAGTTGTAAAATAACCAATAATCTAAGAGCCTACTGGTGACTGAGGTAATGGGTTTGAATTTATCTCATAATGTGGAGTCCAATGCTGTCCTTCTAACATTAAATCTAAAACAAGAGTTATCCCAGATCTTTCTTACAACATGGCATTTCTTGTGCAGAGGACCTACAGAGTCACATCTACACCACAGCCAGCAAAAACCACACTGGAGTGCATGAATTAGATCCAGAATTTAACAGAAATGTCATTGAAGACCTTAAAAAGCAATCCAAAAATTATTTTAAATTGTCGTACAAAAATATTTACAGTAAAATTTGTTAGTGCTAATGCTACGTTTTCAGTCCTAGAAAAAGGCAATCTGTAAAGGATCTGGCTCAGGTGCTCAGAATGAACAATACAAACATGAAACCACACACCAAAGACAAATTCCAAGAGCATTTTGGGGGTGGGGGGTACAGCTGCTTCATCACATGTTACGGTTGTTTGTATTGCATAGCTGGAAAACGAGGTCACTTGACTTGCATAACACTGCAACATTTGGGAAGGAAGGGAAGAAACAAACGCGTCATTTGCCATCGAGGAGAACTGGCTGCAGCTGGGAACGGCATCACTTGTCCCTGGCGAGGGCTATGAGTCCTAGCCCTGTCCAGCAAGCCACAGGTCTGGGCCAGCACTGTGCAGAAATGCCATTTTACAAGAGCAGAAAACCACCAAAACCTGTTTTCCTTATGAGCAAGGAAGGTTTATGAATAGATGGATAGCAGGGGATAAAATTATCCCACTTCCAGGTACACCCATTTTTCACATCTGACAAACACAGCAAATTGCAACCTTGCACCTCTCTGGCAGTACCTACCAATTTTTATCTGCAGCCCTCATAAACTGTGGATAATATTTGCCTTTTCTCCAGTGAGGCCAGAGGTGTGAGAATGTTGGCTGGGAACTGTTCCCAACCATTGAGCTGTAGTTGGGCTGTACAGTAGCTTATAGAGCAGTTTATTTAGCTTTATGTCTACACCAGACCTAACAAGGGCCACGTGTGCCCAACTGCTTGTCCAGACTCATCCAGTCACCTCAGCCTAACAAGAGATGCTGCAAAGTGCTTTGTCTGTCCCATTTAATCCTTTATTCCCAGGCCAGTGAATTTGAGTCTGTCCCAACTGAGGCCACATCACCTTCCTTATGCCACCATAAAGGTGCATCTCAGGACCCTGATCCGAAGGCAGCTGCAGTCACGGAAACACTCCTACTGGGATCCATTCCTACCAGCCTCAATGGCTTTTACAGTAAGCAACACCTCAGAGGAGAGCAGCATGTCACACTATTATTTTGGTGTGTTTCACTGCAGATTGTAAAATTCAAAGCAAAAGGTTTAAAGGGTATTATGAAAAAGACTAATTTTTTTTTAATTACTATTTTCAAGACCTCTGAGCTCACATACAGTGGAAGGGTAGACATAAAGAATAATAATGCCTTTTCTTTAGATAGTTTGCCCTTGTTTGTAAAAGCAAGAACATCCAAAGAGGAGTGGGAATTACCTCACATTCCCCACGAAGGCCAGCCCCTCTGCAGGGCAGTGACACAACCCAGGCAGGGGCTCTTTTCCCCACAGTGAACAGGCACCCATCCTACAAGAACTGTGTCCACTCAAACACCAAAGACTACATATTTATACAAGTATCCCACTCCTCTACAAAAGCAGCACAAGGTGACGTAGCTTAGATCCCTCTGAAATAAACTTTTAAGTATTTTTCTCTTCTACTGTGGAAGGTCACACAGAGCAGCTCTTTGGAGACAGAAACCAGCAGAACAACACTGGACAGCTTCCCACAACAAAAAGCCTCAGCTGATCTACAAGGGGAAAACAAAACAAACAAAAAAGAAGTGAACAACGAGAAAAAGAGTAGAGAAAATATTTTTCTTCACTAGTTCCCTTTAGCTGCGGAGCTTCTGGGAGTTCACCCTTGTATTCAGAAGCATGTCAGAGCTCACAGGGAGACACAAAAAGGTATTTTAAAGTCAAACATCTTAGACAGAAAACTTGAAGAATTTGGTATATAAGGAAGACAGGTCCCTTACATCTGGATCTAGATTTGCCTGTTTTGAACAATCTTATGAGTTCTTCACACTAATAGAGGAATGCTTTCAGTAAGGGCAAGACTAAAATAGCAATTACAGTGACAGTGATTAGTTAATCTCCATGCTCTGGAAGCATTAAAACACTGCAGGTATTTTACTCGGCTCATTAATCCCTGCTTGGGTGACAGAGGGCTCTCGCTGTATGGAATGTCTCTACATTAATGGCACCATAAGGTATTTTTTAACATCTAAATGCTCTATTATGAAATGGCATTGAGATGCTGGACAGAGCTAGAACTGGAGCTTTCAGCACAGCTGAAACGTGTAGGTTGGGAACATTTCTATTCAAGCAACACGTGTTTCACAGGAGCAATAAACCCCGTGGGAGCAGCATGTGTTGTGTGGGGCTGTGAAGTTTTGTGTGGCTCAGGTGCTGAGACTTCAGCCCCGGGAAGGCACTGCCCAGCAGGTCCCGTCACGCACAGCACACAGCATTCATGGCGAGTAGAAAAACCACATGGTGTTTATTTCCACAAGCATTTCAGGGATACATACAGCAGTCCAGTGGCATATACAAACGTATGACTGAGACAGCGTCACACTTGAGCCAGACCACCCTGTTCCAGTCCATTTCTGCTGTTTTTCTCTGTTGGAACTCAGAAGTTTCCACTGCCAGTATTAAAGTCCACCCTCCAGGCACAGTGAGTAAGTAGTTCAAACAACAATGTGCACGGAGCATCAGTAGGGAAGAAATCTGGAAACGTTCATTTTTACTCACATGCCCAAACGTAGCAGTTTTGTTTCACACAAGAAATTCTGTGCCTGCAGTCCGAGCACAGTGTTTATCTCAGGACACATGCCATCGAGAAGAACAGTTGGTTGCACCACAGATAACAAGCAACACCTCGTGTCTAGCATGGAACATGTCCCCAGAGGGATTTTCACTTGGCTATGCAATCCACTGCAGAGTGGATGATGCTTGCAACATATCATTTGTCATGCTAAGACATTAACAGCAATGAGATGGGTCAAGTCAGAGGTCAGTCATCTTCCCAACACCACCTAGCTGGATCCACTTCACTTCTGCTCCTCACATTGGCTTGATCGTGTGTCACAAGGGTTTGTGAATCACAGCCACACCTGTTGCAAGAACAGACAGACAGTTATGGTAGGAGCCTCTCCTGGGTTGCCATGTGGCTACAATCATCCTGCAAAGCCAAAGGCCAGCAACGAGGGAGGTGTCTACCACTTCTGTGAAAGTTTCTTCTACTGAAATCAACATAAAACATACCAAAAAAGTAAAATTAAAGCTTCAGGGGGCACAGCCCTCAAGTTCATGGATGACCCCACTGCTGCTCACTCTCCCTGCCTGTTTACCTGCATAACTCCTCCCTGTGCTCATGCTGGTTGGCAACAACGTCCACTTGTCTGTGCTGGGGTTGTAGTATTCCACCGAGGCCAAATTGCAGGAACCATCATCGCCTCCCACCACGTAGAGGAGACCATTCACCGCACACACACCTCAAAGCAGAACACAGATAGTAAGATATGGAATAACTCATCCCCCACAGCACAGTGCTGCCACATTCTGATTCCCTCCCAAGCAGATCCCTCATCTCCCGCTTTTATCACTTACAACACTGATCACATACACCACGAGCACATGAATTGCATTAAAAACCACACACAGACAACTGAGCCAACCACCACAGAAAGGCTTATCGTGGTTACCTGCATTTCTTCTACACATATTCATGTCTGCTACTTGCTTCCAGGTGTTTGTCCCTGGGTCATAGACTTCCACACTCTTCCTCACCAAGGGCCCGTCGTGGCCCCCGGTGGCGTAGAGCAGCCCGCTGAGCACACCGACACCTGCCGAGCACAGCCAGGTCAGCCACAGCACAGGGACAGAGCTGCACATCCCTGGTTCTCCTACTGGCATGGCCTTGGCCTCTCCAAGGCACTTCCAAAAACATGGGCCACATGTGCACCAAGATCACCAGGCACATGGTCAACTCTGCACCCACCCACCCCGTGGCACTGCAAGCAGCCTGGCAGTATTGCCTGGCAGATGTCCCCTCTCAGGAAGCTGTCAGGCTATCCAAGATCAGCAGTCTAGTTCTATGACATTCCTCTGCCTTTATTCCATCTCTTTGGATTGACTTGCTCCCTGCCTCCCACCGCACCTTGTTTCCATCTGCCTGATATTTTCTGCCAGGACCCTCCGCTTTTAGCCTGATTCCCCCTTTCAGGACTTTTATTTTTGTTTTTCCTGCTGCCATTGTGCCACATGACTTCATCCCTTGGGTGATCTTCCTTTCCTCAACAACTTACAGCTCCAGCTCTTGAAACTGCCCCTTGGTTCCTCTCCTCCCACTCCCACCCAAAAAACCTGGTAGCACTTGGCACAGACAAGGTGCCTCCAATACCACCTTCTCAGACATTTTTGAAGGTCCCTGGCTGAATCTCTGTGAATGACAGGGATCTTAAAGCTACTTCTGCCTAATATTAAGTTAATGAATTAATTAAAATGTTCACCAATCCGTGAGAGTTAAAACTTCCAGCAACATATCTTCGTTAATAGGTTCAAAGGCCTCTATTAAAATTAACAAGGTGGGATGTTAGTAAAACAGAAACAGATCTGAATCACATCATTTCAGCCATGGGCATTAACCAGTGTGCAGGGAGGAGAGGGGCCCTGCTGGCCTGATACCAACAGGTTTTTGACTTGCAGAGATCTTTCCTGTTTGGGAAAGGAGAGGACAGGAACAGCTGCTGAGCCAGAGAACAGGCACCACCCAGGCTCAGCAGCTCCATCAGGAACACTCCCATATGGGGACAGGTCTACCAGTCACCTCTCCCTTCTCCAGATTATCTTAGCTTGCTACTGCTGGGTTTGGTTTTGGCCAGCCATCTCTCACTGTACCAAGAGGAGCTGAAATCCTAATACAACATTGGGATTCATGGATCACCTCTGACAAACAGACAATTAATCCCTAATGGCCATAAATATGCACCTTACTGGGCCACATCCTTGGTCTGGTTGAAGTACTCCAACGTGCACGACTTGGGAAGAGCAGAACACATCCAAGTGTGAGTCCTGGCTCCTGAGCTGTGCCAGGTGTCTCCCAGTTCACTGGGAAATGGAAAGTCACTTAACTGCATCTGAGCCCAGCAGCCTGGGTGTGCAGCACCTTGGCATTTGACTATATTCAGCTGTTAATAAAAATTTTATACTTTTAAGAAATAATTTAATTAGTAAACTAATATAAACAAATAAGAGAGTAAAAGAGTCAGAAACACTCTCAAGCTTTTTCACATGAAACTGCCTCCTTGTGCAGTGAGACAGACAGGGCACACAGGGACAGGCCATCCCTGCCAGGAGGGAAAGGGAACCCTCCAGTTGGTTCAGCAAACCCTGGGAGTGTTCAGAAATGTACATATGTGGCACTTGGGGACGTGGTTTAGCAGTGAACATGGCAGTGCTGGGTTATCGGTCGGACCTGATGATCTTAAAGGTCTTCTCCAATCTAAGAAATTTTATGATTCTACAAAACCTGGGCAGCACCTGCACATCCCCACAGCCCCAGTGCCTGGATTAGGGTGGCCCCAGGGACTTGGGGACACCTGTCCTCACCCCCACTAGATGTCAGCACGGGCACGGCAGCGCTGAGCACGGTGTCATTTCTGGAGCCGTACAGCAGATTGTGCTGCAGCACCGCTGGTGGCCAGTGGCACTGGGCAGTCCCCTCCAGTCCCTGCGGGAGGGGCATCTGGGAGACAAGCAGAGCCTGAGAAGCTCAGCTTTCAGGTGGGGAACAGAAAACTGCAAAGAAATTTGGCAGGGGAGTACAAGCATTCCTAACAAAGGACTTGCCGCCTGGAGAAACATTTGTGAAGCAGCAATCAGAGCAGAGTGTTTCCAACAAGGACAACTCACTAAAACCCATCTCACTAAAATCCATCTCACTGCAGGTACAAACTTCTTGCTGTTTCAACACACTGCCAACAATAGAAGATACTCATTCTGCTCTCCTGGAAGGCTGCACTGGGCTAGGTTTAAGCATCAAGCAGATACTACAGACCTCTTCAACAGAACTCAAACCAAGAGTGTGTCCATATTTGTCTCACCTGGAGCTACAGAAAAGGTACTGGAGTGAGGAAAGAAAGACAGGGTGTAGAGAGCAGCCTCTCAACAGCCCAGCTCAACAGGGAACTCCCACCACAGCTTAACCTGTGGGGTCATCTCAGCCCCAAAGAGCAGCCCCCAGGCTTGACTGCCTGTGGGTAACTGCACAATTTAACATCAGGGAGGACTCAAGGCACACACTGAGCATTAGGACCAACAGTGACAAATTCCCATTCACCTGAAGGTGATTTTAAATGCAATGGATAAGAGCTCTTATCCCTTTCAGAGAGGAACAGTCACAGAGAAGACAAATTGCTACCTGGCCCAAGATCATGTAGGAAATTTGAAACCATCAAGACTAGAATCTAATTCTTTTACAACAGGTCCTTTCCTCTAACCCTCCAGATCAACTCTTGCCAACAAAAAATAAACTACAAAACTAGCTTAGCAGGGGCAATCTGAGATTAATTTTGTTATCTTGCACATCACCCAACATGCAGATGTGCTTTGTGTTGCAAGGCAGCCACTGGATGCTTGCAGGAAGATCCAAAATGAAAATCCATCTGAGACCCCCCCAATGATAGGGGAGAGGGAGGTGCAGCTTGACTTTCCTGTGCCCAGCTGTGTCTGCAGCTGGTGATTTGGAAAGAGAGCTCTTTGCTTACAAGTGAGATGCATCTGTTAGCAGGGCTACTTAGAGACACTAAACATTACTTCACTAATCCAGAAATTAATCTTAATTTGGCAGATTTTGTCAAAGTCAGGAGTGCTGCTGAGAGCTTCCAAGCCATTCAGCTCTTACCCCTCACGGGAAGAGGGGCAAATAAGAGGTTGCACTTGCAAGCCCAGCAATGCCAAATCCCACTTTTGCATGCTGTGTGCGAGCAGAGAAGGTGGTGCCCATCCTGAGCAGCTGTGGGAGCCAGTACCTGCCCCGCTGCGCCGCGTGCTCATGTCGGCCACGTAGGTCCACTCGTTGGTGGCGGGGTTGTACTGCTCCACCGTGCTAAGGCACTGCCGCGACGCTCCGTCGTAGCCCCCCACAGCGTAGAGCTTCCCTGGAACAGACACAGCCACGGCTCACATCGCAATCACAGCCCGTGGGGGGGACGGATCCTGCCTGAGGGAGGCTCTAGGGACACACCTAAACCTGCTGGGATGTCTGGGGAAAAGCCCAGCAAAGGGATCTGGAGTGGACTCACAGACAGGAGGGACTGTCTGTAAAGCTGTTAACTGTCAGTAACACAAGGATACAACACAACAGCTTAATCAGAAGTCAGTGGCCCAGAGAGTTTTCCAAATTATTTGCTGGCCCAGGAGAAGAGGGAATATCAAAGCGTGTTCTGCTGATGGAGGGTTTCCCCCGTTCAGGTGTGCTGTCAAAGGCTGTCACTGCACATTAATTACAGCCTCACATGAGCAATAAATACAAAATAGCCTCTTACAATAATATAATACCTGCAAAGAAACCTAGACCTGATTTTGAAGAACTTGGGCCAAATCCAAACCCAGCAATGCTGTAAGGACAGCTGAGGCCAGCCTGGTCACTTGCCCCCAGTGATGACAGCACAGGAGATAGACTGTGTGGTGTTGTGAGAGTGTCTGGGATATCCGACCCTCTCTGCCTCAACTCACTGAAAGCTGACTAACACACATTGAGACCAGAGAAACACAATCAGGTATCACGGGACTGCATCATACATGAAACAAGGCTGATGCTCTGTCGTGTCCTCTGTTCCCAGGCCTGACTGATCCTCTCCCCTTGTCTCCCTGTATCATCTATCAGCTTGTTTTGCATTTAGGCAGTAAACTCTCCAGGCAGAAAGGGATTCTTCTTACTAAAGCAGCCAGCACAGGGCATTCTGGTTCAAGTCCAGGTCTCCTAGATGCTACAATAAACAACAATTAATGAAGCTCAACAAATATGTAGAAAAATTCTAACCTAAATTTTTGTACAAAACCCAGAAATAATATCAACTCTCAATCCATGACAGCAGAGCCTGGCCGTAAATGGCCTGTGCAATTCTTTGCACGCACAAGACTCCCAGCAGCAGTTATCTTGAGCCTTAGGCTTTTGCATCCTCCTGTTTCTGGCTGTTTGCAAGGCTCCAAGAACAGGCTGGCTCTTTTCTTTCTCCCTCAGGCCCACTCACGGCCTCCTTCTCCATCTCCTGTCTCTGTGAACATTTCAAACTCTTATTTGTGCTGTTGGTCCTGCCTGGTATTTGTCAATGAATCAGGCAAGAGGACCAGTCCAAACAAGACAAGATTAATTTCCCTGGCTGGCATAAATTCTTAGGTATTTTCAGTATTCACAGACATCAGATCAATTTTTGTCACATCCAGATGAACCCTGTGGATTAACTGCAGGCTGCAGCTTCTTTCCTACACCAGCATGATCAGCTCCTGTCCCCATCACATGGCCTCATTATTTTTATCACGGCCTCCAACATATGCAACACTTATTTGTGCTTTCAAACAAAGCAAAGGAAAAGGATTTTGTGAGTCTCCAGTAGAAAATCTGTCCATAGAAATGCATCTCTCAGGTCCATATTTAATATTTTTTATGCATTCAAGCCCCTTGAACAAATTCCAATGACTGACAGCAGCCCAGCACATGGGCCAATTTTGAAGGACGTGCTACTTAAATACGTAAATTCAAGTTAATGACCACTATTTATTCTAACTTTATCTCCCTTCTTCTTCTCACATAAACACATTTCATGTACATTAACATATTCCATGTATTTCCCACTCAAACAGGTCAAACGAAATCACTGTAAAGCATTGTTTATATGGTTTATAATAGGGCTCATGCCAACACTGCACTAATTGGAAAGTGCTACGCCATGCTAAGGACAAGTTCAAATAAAGCCTTTCACTTGCTTTAGAACAGATTTTGTAAAGGAATAAATGGTTCCTACTTAAACTTTTCATTCTCCTGAATCCAAACCAAGCTTCTCAGTTCCAGCTCCCTCAAATTTGGTGCTGACACAGAGGTGCCAGCAGCTGCCACCATCCCCCCAGGCCTCCCACCTTGCTCCGAGCTGCCGCAGCACCAGCCTTTGCTATCGTCAGCCCCCGCTCGTTTCGGAACCACAGCAGAGCGTGCTGTGCCTGATGTCAACAAACACAGGTTTTAGTATTCCTGCCAAACCACCAGCTTGGGGCTGTGGGATGAGCTCTGTTCCTGTTTCTCTGGCTGAGCAGATTTTCCATGATGGGTATTCCATCCACGCAGCGTCTGCCGGCAGCAACAGCATCCGCTGCACAACAGTGCTGGCTTTCACCAGCCAGAAGCAGCCCAGGAAGAATTTGGATTCAAAGAAACCTGCACACACCTAATTGCATTCACAGGAGGCAGGGGCTGGTCTGATACAGGTTTGAGGCTCTTGTAAAGCTACACATGATTTTTCACCAAGATAAAGAGGAGAATGGAAAAAGTTGCAGCAATTACATCATACAAAATCAATCTTTCCCAACTGGTCTAGAGAATGGTTCTTGCCATTCCCTCCTACTGCACTTAACCATTCAGGCTTCTGTTTGACACAGTAACACATGCTTGATGGAATGGCTGCTGATTTTCTTACCCTCCACAACTCCAACTCCAACACTGCTTCTTCTTGTGTTCATGGGAGCCACAAAAAACCACTCATTGGTTTTATAGCTATAGGCCTCAACTGATGCCAGACCTAGTTAAAAAGGGGATACACAGGTTTTCTAATTAAAAAAAAAGAGAAGAAAAAAAGATTGATGTTGCACTTTCATCTGCCTTCCACCTCCTCCCAAGCCCGTAATTCCCACCACGTTCCTGCAATCCCAATCCCTAATCCCTTGCCTTTCAGGCTGGGACCAGCATGTCAATGCCACTTCTTCAGTGGCTGGAAAAACTGCTACACCATCACCCCTTCCCTGGGACTGCTGCCTTTCCAATGTGCTGAGAACACCAAGGTGAGCAGAGTCCAAATTCCAAGTCCAAAAGCCCCACGTCCTTTCAAGCATTATAAAACGTCCATACAAAGGTTTAAAAATTCCCCAAGACCCTGCTGCAATAAGTAGTTCAGGGCTTAACCAAGTGGCAAAGCTTTACAGCAGAGGCAGAGGTGTGAATCTAAACACACAGCTATGCCAAGATAAATCCCAGGCACACACACCCTGTAAAATGCCTTGCTAGTATTTTATTCATGTTGCTATGAGAAATTTAACTGAAACCAGGAAAAATCCCTTTTCAGCCCAGAAAAAGCATAATCATACAGAGAATGAGGCTGAAAGAACTATATCACTGAAGAAAATAACAAGGGTGAGATTCTGTGCAATTAGTGACGGGTCAGAACACGCACGTGGGTAGTTACAACACGCACCAAACCCCATTTCTGGCTCCTTCTCTACAGAACCATAGAGGAAGGGCACAGGAACGTCTCTAAAGCTCTGCAATCTCTGCAGGGCCTCTGAAAACACTTTTTTCAGGTCAGGCACTGCCTGTTTTTTTCCCGGTCACCTACCAGTGCTGCCATCAAAGCCGCCCACTGCGTACAGGAGGTCATTGAGCACGGCGGCGCCCAGGGTGCTGCGTCTCTCCTGCATGCTGGCTATGGACGTCCACTGGTCCTTCACGCCGTCGTACACGTCCACCGTGCGCACCCGCAGAGACCCGTTAAAGCCCCCGACAGCATAGACATTGCCAGCCATGAACACCACACCTGAGGAAACAGGAGAGGGGTTTTACAGCAAACAGTTTGGGAAGCGAGCAGGATCTGTCTAGATCTGCTAGATCTGTCTAGATCCTGCTCACCTGTAGGGTGTGAAAGGCAGCTGGGAAGAGCAGAATACAGGCAAGGCTTTGGCGTTTTCTGCAGGTTAACAGTGTTGAAGTCAAGCATGAGAAAACATACGTGTCATATGGGAGGGGAAATGCACATAAAAACATGGCAGCATAAGGCACAGATGGAGTTCACACCTGAATGAGTAATTCTGTGAGCCAGAGGGAACACCAAATGGTGAGCCACATTCACAACTCTGTCAGATGTTTTCAGAGGAATACTCTCGACTTAAAGATCTGCTCTCCATCACCCACTCCTCGGCACCAAGAGGGACTGACTCAGCTCCTTTGATTTTTCACTAGGAAACTAGCAAGAAAAACTGGACCCCTGTGGGCTGCCAAGACAGCAAGGGGGGAAGAGGAGGGGAAACACTGATGGAGAAACAGCCAGGAGAGAGAAATGATGAAGGGGAGACAGTAGCTATGGAGAGCTGACACGCAGGAGCAACCCCACTAGAAAGCAGAAAATCCACCTGAACGAGAAGGGAAAGATGTCTGTAGGGAAAGAAGAGGAAGAAACAGCAAAAAGAAAGAGCTGCTTGAGGCCAGGGGCACAGAGGAAAGCTAAAGGGAGGACTAAGGATGCCCATTCAATGCTGAAGGAGCTGCATTAGGAAAAGAAAGTTGCAGCAAAAGTTCCCATTACCTGCTCTGCATCTCCGTGAGGGAAGCTCAGCAACCTGATCCCATCGCTCCTCCTCAAAATCATAGCACTCCACACTGCGAATGGCTTTGGGCGCCTGCCCACCCACCACAATCATCACCTGCAGAGGGAAGAGAAGAGCTAGAAAACCTCAGACATGACCCTGGGCAGCTGCTCTCTGCAGAGAAATCATCACCACAACCTGGTCAAGAGCAGCTGCCAAAACATGTGCTGCTGGCCAGCTAGAAGCCTCTGCAGGGACACTTACTTCAATTCAGGCAATTGTATTTCAAGGGGTAAAAATTTCTCTCCAATTTAATGCATGCTAAATATGGCCACCCCATTTAGCCCTCCTCACTGTGTCCAAGGTGGGCAACTTGCCCAATTTCCCCTTGAAATACAAAACCTTTTGGCACCACAGCATACACAAGACTCACTGCAAAAGTATTTTTAAGTAAAGAAGATTCCAGCATAATTTCCACTGGAGGCCCACTGTTTCATCGTTATTGCCATGGTGGTGCTAAAAATAATCAATGCCACTTAGCAAATAAAACGTGACAGCTGTGGTGCCACCTGTGGGGAAGGCGACACTCAGGGAAATCACCAGAACTGTTCCGACCAGGGGGGTCTGGGCTGCTGAAGGATGTGATTTGTCAGCTTCATTAAGGCTTTTGGCTGCCACGGGTATTGAAGCAAATGCAGAAATTAAACTCTGAATTCCTTGCAGGTAGGGAAGAGCTGTATGAAGGTGATCAAGGGCAATCTCAGGAGGGCAAGAACCGCTCTGCTGGACCAGGATGAGGGTTCATCCAGCCCCAGACTCCACTGCCAGCAACAGCAAGGGGTGGACACTGGTGGGAAAGTGAGAAGACCAGAAGATCTAGGCAGCATGCAGTGTGGTCCTTCCCAAACCTGCCCTATCTGCTGCCAGAAGACAAACTCCCCACGGCCACGGGTGCCAGGGGCCTGCAGCTCTGCACTCGAGGGTGCCCATTGCTCTGAGCCCCAGCTGGGCACTGCGACCCAACACCTGCACAGGCAGCCAGCCCCCAAAACACCTGCACTGACAGGCAGCTGGACCTGCACTGTGTTGAGCGCACATTTCATTCAACCCTCCACAGCCATCAAGAGGGAGGATTTGCTCCCCTTATCACAGCAAATCAGCAGGACAAACGTTACCCAAGACAATCTGATTTTTACAAGGCCAAGGAGCTAGAAACAAGATAATGGGGCTTCAAATATAGACAAAGAGTATAAATATAGATATCAAATATAGATAAAGGTGGAAAACTGGCTTTAGCCTCTGCAGAGCAGCTGGGAGTAGCTGAGGGGATGAGATCGTCACTTGAGGTCACTCGGGTAACAAACTCAACTCCAGACAGAGTTGCTTTAAAAGTAGAGCACTAGACAGCAACTTAAAGAATTTGAAGAGCATGGAAATAGTGACCTGTTTGATCTACAAAGATGAGAACATGATATTAGAAACGAAATTGAGTCTAAATTAACAGCCTGACTACTAGTTGTGTAACAGTCTCCCAGCTTGCCATCAAGCTGCAGGGCTTCACACGATTACAGAATTAAGGGATTTCACAGCAGACAATAATCCCTCATCAGCAGGACCAACAGGCCAGATGAAAGTTTCTCTGTAACAGGATTGCTGAAAGATCATCACCTTCTTCCCTTTCTTCACAGTTCAAAAGAAGGGAGGAGAGACCTGCAGAAGATTTGCGTTTGTACTCATAGGTCATGCTATAAAAGATGTTGAGAACCTCTGAACTCACTGATTTCCTGTTCCTTTTATCCTTAACTACTTCAGTCCTTGAACAAGGGCCATGTCAGCCCTTCATGATACCCCCAAAGCTGTGTTCTACCAACTTCATCTCAGCAACAGCAGGCAGGAAGGCCACTGCCACATGCTGCCACATACTGCAAGACCACGATTTCTCAATGGGCAGTCCAGTAACCAAATATCAGAAACAGCACAGATCTCATACACAGCCCACAAAGCAATCTCATTATCATCTGTGTTTGGAAAAATAACACACTGTGGTTTTGATGTCTTAGAATCTCCAAATGCTTACTAACAACTTCAGTGGCAGTCTGTTGAGAGACATTGTGCTAAACTGTGTTTATCTCTGGGGCACAGGGAAAAGTTCCTGTGGTCGTTTTTTCTTCACTAATAAAGTGGTGGCCGGAGCATCACACACCTGCGGGGCAAACGTGGGGAGTAACAAGGAATATTTATTCAGTTGCTGCTTTGAGTCTATTGAAATTCGCTTCAGACTTCCTGCCCACGGGGCTGGGTGCTGTTGTTTCCTGCTTTCCTGGCTTCTGATTATGGATACAGGAAACGAAGAGACACCTACTGTGACCCTCCTCAGCAGGGCTCCACGACTCTTACCAGCCAGCAGCAAGCTCAGCCAGCCCTCCCAGTGCTCCAGCAGCTGCCTGCAGCCACCCCACGGGTCAGAGAGCCATCAAACCACTTGTGGCTGACAAAATGTTTCAAGAGCAGAGATACTCCTTCCCCTAAGGGTTTATCTAAGTTTATCCAACTTAATTATGTTTCCTTGCTGGGCACAGGCAATGCCAGAAGAGGGAGTAAAACACTTCAAAGCACAATCACTGAGTTAGTAGAAGTAACGTGGCAAGTTCTTGAGCTCCTGTAAAAGACTGAAAACGCCACCAGGAACAGGGATGAGGTAACACGAAGTGATGAGCTCAGCTTACCTTTGGCAAGCTAACGGGAGTTCTTGGCTTTGTCCTGGGATTCTTTATCAGTTGCCTTTGATCCAGAGGAAGCAAATGATATTTCATGGCCTCGATAAGGAAGTCCTTACAGGTGTTGTTATTCTTGATTAAAGCTTCTTCTTCAACTGTCTGAGAACACGCACACACAACAAAGATCATTTAAACTGGCACAGGTCACAAGGAGCTTCGTGGAAAGAACATGTAACCCGGAATTTCCCTTCCAAAGTACCAACATTGAAAAAGAAAAAAAAGAAAAAAGCAGGAGACAAACACAGGCTTCCAGGTCTTCCCAAAGAAACACACAGTAACACCCAAGCTCCTCACTTTTTTCAAAGATCACTCACAAGAAGTGAGTATTTTATCACCCTCTGCCAAACACTTGATTCAGCAGAGGAGAATTCACCAGGAGCCCGGATACAAAATAAGTGATTTCTTTTCTCTGAGTCAGAATTTTTAAGGAGAGGCAGTATCTTTTATTCCATCAGAAGATACAGATGAAAGAAAGTAAAAAACATGATGAGTTCATCTTATGAATACCAATTTTATACCAATTGTATTGATGTTTTTAGACACATGATAAAAGCATAGTAGTCAAAGAGCCCATATGCCAACCCCTTCTTTGGGAATTCTCAGCTCATTACCTAGACCCAGATCCCAGGAATTAATTTATGAAGAACAATCTCCAAGTCAGACTGAGTCAGAGTGTCTCCCCTGCCAGCCACACAGACCCATATGTATGCATAGTACACATCTTAAGCCAAAATTATCACACATGATGTGTTTCCATGTGATATTTTACCTGTGCACGAGAGAAAAAAGCTGCACAAGCTTGTAACACCACCACCTTGGTATTTTTGGGGTGAAAAATCATAAGATATTAACTTCTCAGTGTTTCTCTTAGAAGGGCAGGGCCTCTGCTCTTGGCATTGCCTGGCAGAGCACAGGTCCCATTTACAAGAAAGTTTCTGAAGCACACATTGATTTCAGAGTCCACTCAGTTTTTGCTTTTATTCTTTTGTTTACAGACTCAGCAACAGACCAAATTACCCATCTCAGACACAAACAGCCAAGCCACTGATTAAGGAGCAACCAGCAGCTTAAGTGCAAGTATTAATGACTTCTTTGCAGACTAACCTGTACCAGGTAATCTCTGGGCAAAAGGGGCAGGCGAACATGCTCCATCAGCTTAGCCATGTGCTCTAAGCGAGATTCCTTCTCATAATTTATCCAAGAGATTACTGCTTCAAAGACCTACACAGATAAAGTACAATTAAATGGGGAAGAGAGAACTGCCTTGCACAATCACCCACCCAAAATCAGAAGCATGGTGATTTTAGAGCAGCAAAGGAAGGGGGTGCAAGATCTCTATCAAACAGATGGAAAAGTTGTGACTGCACAGAGCACAAGCAGCACTGTAGCAGAGAGCTGAGCTGACTATGCATGTTAACAAGCAACTTCACATCTAGATGTGCTGTATCACTCCCAGAGCTAAGTGCATGTTCAGAACAATCATATACCTCTTGGACATTAGCACTGGAAGGCAGCCAGGAAACTTAATGAGCCTGCTGACATTTGCACTGGACATTATTCATGAAATCAGCCACAACAATTACTCCTGATAACAGAGATCTCCCTCCTCCAGGAGCCTGGCCACACAAAGTCACTATGCTCATATTTAATCACTGCACCAGTTTCATCAGCCCCCAGAAGCCAAGAAGTCTTGAGGACAAGTTCCCCACACACACAGGACAAGCCCTGCCTGCAGCCACGGAGCTTCTGCACCGCGTGCATTTCCCTGCTAAAAATACTCTGATACTCCAGCTGGGGAACAAGGGCACACCAGGCTTCTGGCCTGAACCAAAATCTAGTTTTACTTCCAGATCCAGCTGGTTGAGATAAGCATCCAGAGCTGGAGTCCGTGACAAAGTGCTCACAAACAGCCCCATGGGCAGAGCCCTCACGACGCACAGGCACAGGAGAAGCATGCTATGTGGGCTCCTGTATGAATATGCATGTGCTTATATAACTGTGAGCCTCACTCATAAAAGAAAGGCCTAAAAATGTCACCCAGAGTGGGAAAGGCTTCCTGAAACATCCAGCAAGGCAGGGAGAGGGGCTGATGCAGTCTCAGATGCTGCACAGCAGGATCTGGATCACTGCAGTGGAGTTTCCCCACAAAGAGAGAATTAAATTCTGACACATAACTCTCATCTACAGGCAACACTCCCCAAGCTCTCTCACTGCCCAGTTACCTAGAGGTGCTGAGCAGGGACCCTGTCTGTCCTGAGCTTTCCCCCAAAAGCATCCCTGGCCCTTCCCTCCAGCATGCCAGGCAAGGGCCCTTGGTTTCAGCTTCCTTCCGGGGTCACCAAATGGTCAGGCCAATTTGCACAGATAATTATTTCTTTCTTTCCATCCCTCCCATCACTCCCCAAGAAACCATTTTGTTTGGTCCAAGGTCACTAATTTGACAAAATCAACCAAAAATGAGGGCACCATCTTTCAATCTTCAATTGTTGCTGGTAAATGTATTTGCAGGAGGCCTTGGCAGACACATCCTGTTGTGAAGGAGAGGCAGAGCAGAAAGGGGTTTCTTCCTCTTAGGCTAAACGATATACTTTTAAAATGCAGTAAAGTATCAACCTCATTTCCTGTGCCAACAAAGCTCCTGCTGAACTGTTTGGAATTCAGGACACTGAAAGGAGGATTTAAGCAACACAACAGGGAGTGGTATAATCAAACCACAGCAAATGCTGAGGAGAATAACTACTGCAGAGCCTTTAAGTATTTTAAAATTAAAATAAATAAGCAAACAAACATTTTAACTTTGGCTATGAGGCCTTTAAAGTAGCAACTGGGCTGTTGTGAGATTTTTTTAATTGCAAATGAGAGTGGAAGGAGGATAAAGCAAATGTTTAGCCGACAAACAGGCTTTTCATTAACCTCTTCTGCACAAAGGCTGAGCTGCAGAACAGGTCACAGGGCTGGGACATACCCAGCTACAGGTCAGGAAGACAGTGAAAAAGTCTAAAGGAAGGTAAGGCAAATGTGCACTAGGCATAAGTTGCTTCCTCGGTGCTGGAGTCTACTCCTGAGTTAGGCAATACTTCCCTGCTGTGCCTACTCTAAAAATAATTTTAAAAAAAAATCAGATTCTGGCACGTTCTGTTGGCTCTGATTCCTAATTTCATGAGAAGAGGGGAAAAGGCTTCAATCCAAGACAGCAATATCTCTATTTAAAGGCCACATCTGTTTCCACTCCTGCCGTGCCCTCCCTCCACACGCCGTGCCCGCTGCAGACCCCGAGCAGCTGCTGCCGCTCCCCCGGGATTCTCCAGCCATACAGGACCTGCTGCCAGGGTGGGATGGACAAAGCAGTTGCCCACACAGCTTGATTCAGAGCCAAGACACAGGCTGAGGTAGCAGCTGGCACCTGCCTGGCTGCAGGACCAGTCCCGAGCTTGGCAGAAGTAAATTTCCCACTCTGTGGAGCAGAAGGGTAAAAGCCTGGATTATCCCCTCTCTGCATACTGCCTAAGGAAGGAGCAAGCCCAGATGTTTTCCCAGTCTCTTCAGCCAAAAATCCATTTGTTAGAGACTCCCAGGAGCAAGGACCAAACCTTGCATCAGCTTCTGCTGCCTGTCAGCAGCATGAGACAATGAGTCAATTACCAGACTCTGTGTAGAGCCCTCAATCCAAAAATCCCAACTCTTTAAAAAATTTCTTCAGCCACTGCTCTGAGTTGGCAGGAGACCATTCTCAAGTTCCCCCCCACTTCATACAACTTTAGCAAATAACAAATAAATATTATTTTTACATGGTTTTTTCAGCTTGCAAACAGTAAAAAGAGCCAATTAGGTCAGGTACAGAAAACATTAATAAAACTGTCTTCCAAGTACTGTACTCAGCTATAGCAGAAAGAGCAAGCAGGGACAACAAACCTCTGCCCTATTCTGAAAGGGCCTGTGTAAGTGCAGAGGCTGGTACAACAAGGGGGACAGAAGAGAAAGGAGGAGAATCTTCAATCTTTGAATGCTGCCACCATTTTACAAATAAAATAGATTTCTGTGCTAGCAGAGAATTTTTCTCATCCTGATGGCCTAGGGGTATAAATAAGCCAAAATTGGCAAAGATAAGGATATATTTTATTAGGCCAATTTGTATTAGTTGAGGGATGGCAGAGGAAGGGGAGAACACACAACTTCCTGAGGCATTCCAAGGGCAATTCTCCTTCCCTGATCCTGGCAGGACTTGGCTCTAACACTTCCCAGTGATCCAGGGATGGCAGTGCTCTGGCTCACAGGGTGCAGTACATGTATGAGACACAGCAAGAATAGGAACAAGAAAACTTCTTGTGAAATCTGGCTGTGACAATTAAGCTTCCAGATTTCTGAAGTATTTTGCACATGCATACACACAGATATACATGTGCATGTGTAGATTGGTATACACATATATATACTTTTATATAATTCGTTTTATAATATATATATCTCAAACATTAACAGATAGGAAGAATAAAGGTGAGGAAAGTGGCTTGTCTGTCATGAAGTTAACATGAAACAGCAGCCTACGAGTCTGTCCTCAATTTCCAGCACTTCTTTGAACTCCAGCACATTTCTTGTTTATGTTCCATTCCCATTTTCTGCCTCTCTCCTGCTATTCAGATCTGTTGTTTTGAACGTGCAGCTTATGCTTACACTTCCTTCCACTGCCTTGCATTCTCAACAATCTTTTCTTTTACAAGTTCTTTTACAATCAGCTAAAGGAATACTGGGTTCGATTGTGTAAAGCTCAGATGAGGGAAGGAGCATTTTGATTCCCCTGGGCGCAAGGCCAATAAAAGCTTTTGAACAATGCTGCACAGGACCGGAAAAAATTGGTTACTAAACTTGCACTTCCCTTTGCAGGCTGCTTGGCTCGGGCAAAGAGATTCTGCTGTGAGTTCGTGCCATTTGTCGTTTCCCTCCCTGGCCCTGCCCGAGTGGCACCTCGCAGCCCTTGCCAGCCCCGCGCCTGTGGAAATGCGCGCCCGGAGCCTTCGAGTTTGCTGGCTCAGGATCAGCAGGCAGCATCCCTGAGTCCACACCTCACATGGAGCAGGATTTCTGGCAAGTTTTACAGTCCCTATGGGCCCAAGTACCTGCCTGTCTGCAGCCCAGAGGGGCTGAGCAGGAGGAGAGCACACATGAGGATGTGCAGCCCAGCCAACAGCACCACCATACCTAGGTCCAGCCTCATCCCACCCAAACGCAGGCATCCAGCAAGGGCCCTGAAGTTACAAACAACACAATCCTCAAGCTCTCCCGCAGCCTCTCACAAGTGACCATTTACATTTAGGAACACAGTTTAGTGGTGGACCTGTCAGTGCTGGATTAGTGGTTGGACTCAATAACCTTAAATGTCTTTTCCAGCCTTAATGATTCTGTGACTTTACAGTCTCCCCACAGTAACAATTTGGAGGTGAGCTGAAGGACTGGAGGCATATGCCTGTCCCCAGAAACCTGAAGCAGGTCATACAAGAAGCTCAGACCAGAGAATGGGACTGGAGTTCACCAAGCACCATAATCACTGGTCACCCTCCTCCCCAGGACTCCAGACTACACAAGACGTGCTGAAGGTTTCAACCACAAAACAATACCAACCAGTGCCTTTTTCCCCTCTTTCATTAAAAACACTGAAGATGCTAGAAAAATATTTCCTTCCTTCCTTCCTTTTGGTTTCAGACTTCCTTTTGTTGTTCTATCCAACATGCAAGAGAAGCCAATATTCCTCCCTGACCTAATGAAATTCACTCTTTTTTTGAGGTTTTACAGCAGGTATTAAATGCTTTATTACACAACAGCAGATGGGAGTTTCCTAGTTTTCCAGAGAGGGAAAGTAGTTGCTTCTGAGCCCCAGGGCTTTTGGAGTGATATGGATCTGAGAGTCATAACTTCCTCCAAAGAACAACTAAGTGAAGGTCATTTTTATGTGTTTTTAGGATTCACATTATTTTAATTTTCCTTTCCACATGATCTCTGTTGGAGAATGACCCCTAAGGAGCATATCATGATAACAGTTCCTGCTGTAACATCTAGAAACATTCCAGCATTCTTACATTCACTCTTGCTATACAATTTACTGTACCTTTTCTTCAGAGGAGACTGTGAGCTTGTCACTTGATATTAAACTGCAAACCTGGTCCAGACTAAGGCTAAGAAATTCTTCTCCTAGCATCACCTCAGGGAAGTGCTGCTCTGTTCAACAAATGAAAAGGGGGAACAGAAAATTATAATGAAATCCATGTTTTTAGTCAATGGAAGGACCACAGCATTCAGAGAACAGCTCTTGGCACAGCCCTGAGCCCCCGAGACAAACCCACGGTCTCTGTATGTGGAACATAAACAAACCAGCCTCAGAGCACGAGAACAAAATCTAATGTTGTTTCAAGCAGCACCAGCCCCATGAGACACTTTCATAAATGATACTAAACTTTCTGAAAAGCCACTGAGAATCTTCCAGTGGCAAATATAGTTAGAAGTGGGAATTGAGACAAGCGCCAATCTCCAAAGTAGTAAATAACCTGGCCACCTGGAGATTCAGTTCTTGCCCACTTCAACAGGCTAGACAGCATCAGATCTGCTCAGTACCTGGGTCTGACTCCAGCAAGGGTCCTCGGTATTTGTATGCACTCCAAGGAAAGCCCACTTTTAACACGGATCAGTTTGGTTCATATGCCCAGCAAATAGTGAGGGGTCCCAGGGCACCCAGCTGAACCTGTGTGTGCACAGGTACATGGAGAGGTGGGCAAGGGGGATCTTCATCCCATGCATGCACACGGGATCAGCTCTCCTTTCCTTCCACCTTTTACTGCCTTGCTTCAGTAATGTAAATTTAACCTTTTCCCTGCTCCAAACCCTCAGCAGCCACCTTCCCAGTCATTTTCCCCTTTCCACTTAAGCCTGCAATTGTACAAACTTCTATTTCTCCCTTTTTTGCCTCCAGACTGCTCCACGCTGTAACTCTGGGAGCCACTTGAAAACAAAATGCACATCACTGAATATAACCCCAAACTGGGAGAATTATGACTGAGCATCATCAAACCTGTCAAGCTTTATATCTAGTCAAAAGGCATATGAAATAATCACTCCCTAAAAAATAATTTCTAGGTCAAATATGTCATTAGCCAGTTGCAGCAGTTTTAGTTTTTCAAGAATTTCTTACATATACTGCCAATTTAATCTCACGTGTCATTTGCTAAGTCCCATTTATCTTTGGCTGAATTACAGAAACATGAATCTCAGACACTTTATCTGAAGCAGCTTCTTTCAAGCTGTAATTCTGTAGCTTTGAGAAGCTCAGACTCCTGTATCCAAAGAGCTCCCTCCGCAGCAAGATCTGCCTCGAGTTTTCACATCTGCACAGTGCTTTGCCTGACAAAAAGCAGCACCACAGGGACAGGAGCTGGCATAACTTCCAGCTTTTTGGGGCCCCTGAACAGCCGCTGACCAAAGCTGTTGCTGCAGAGTTGGACTTGGACTTGACTGGACTTGAACTCCCCAGTCACAGACCCTCCTTGGTCTACTGAGAACCAAAACCCCACAGCTAAGCCAAAGGCTCTGATTAAAAATAGCAGCATGTGGATAAAGTTTAATATTCTGTTATGCTGGAAATATATATATGATCTAATGAACTATTTTGGCCTTAAATAAGAGGCAGGAAACACTCCCCACACAATAAGCTGGATGCACCCTGACTTCTGGACAAAATCTCGTATTCATTCATTCTGGACTTGCATCTGGCAGCAGAGAGGTATTTGATCTCTTGTTATTAGTTGGAAGTAAGGAAGAATATTTACTGATTTTAATAAAGTAACCGGTGCCTGCATCAAGAAGGGTCCTCCACCTACTGAAGTTATCCATTGGCCAGAACTCAGCATTTCTCAAGTAACTGAGCTCATGCACGCCTGGACTTTTGAGCATGGGGACTTCTGTCTTGGTTTAAGGCTGTTACATAAACAACATAGTGAAAAGAATTTTAATGGCAGTTTTATTAATGGAGTTCCATTAACATTACATGGGCTGCTGTACTAACTGGGACTTATGAAGGCAAATAAAACAACAAAGCAGACCTTCTAATTGCCAAACAACCAAATAAATATACAGTGAATGCACTGCTTGTTGGGTTAAAGATTAAACAGGGCCTGGAAGCAAGGATAATGAGATATTACAAGCAAGCTTTCATACAATTAACCATTCCTTCCAGGGTACCTTTTTCTCCGGGGGATAATACAGCCAGAGCAGCTGAAAAGGTTTTAGTTTTATTTGCAGGAGAATAGGGGAGGATTCAGTGGACACATTTTTATTCCACTGAGCCTACTTATGGTCCAATTAAAGACAAAACTATTAAAAAGGAAAATGTTGCAGGACAGAGCAGGTGCTCCAGGAAACAGCAGGTGTATGTGTCCCTATACAAATTATCAGAAAACAGAAAAACAAACTGAGAGAAAACTATCACCTTCTCTCAAGCAGAGGTCAAGGGCAACTCTGCTGGAGGAGACTGGAAAGTGCTGGGGAATTCAGAGCTTAGGGCTGCCTGAAACAGCTCACATTTATGATGTAGAGGAGAAATGCTGAAAGCCATTGCCTGCACCTACTTATTGCAACCAAACACATCCACTCCCAAGGAAACATGAGCCTATCCCTCCCTTGGGGTAAGGGGCCATTGCTGCACAGATCAGAGCCTCAGACTGCATGGCAATTTTAGCTGAGTGTTCCAAGTCCCACCCAGAGGATCTAATTTTGCCCAGTGCCATTTATTCCCACAATGGAAATGCCCAGCATTGCCTACTGCTCTCCCAGGGCAGGTTCCATGGGAGGGACACCAGCACACCAACACTGAGCTGTTGAACAGGCACACCACGAGCTTGCTAGGATCACACTCAGGAACTGTTCTGTGGGCTGAGATCCAGAGGATCGGGGTGTTTTACCCCCTAAGGTGCTCCCCTGCAACCAAACCACATTTCACAACTTGCAGCATCACAGAAAGCTGCAAGCCCAGAAGTAAATAAAATATTCTCTTCCTGTTCTAATACCAGAACTCTGAAGAGACCAAGCAGGAGGTGCAGATGTTGCTCAGCCTGTGTGCTGCTGTACCTGGAGGCAGGGTGAGCTCCACACCCAGACCCCCTCCCTCACCTGCGTAGGCGTTGGCCTGCTGCAGCAGCTCGGTGCAGGCGTGCACGTCGGCAAAAGCGCGGATGCCAAGGCAGTTTGTGGGATGCAGCTGGGACTGAAGGAAGTCACAGCAGTTTTTTCTAACATCCATCAGTTGCAATAAACTAGCAGCTGGCAACAAAACCTGCAAAGGCACGAGAGGGGAATGAGAGTGAGCAACAAGGAGTGATTCACAGCTTGCACAAATTGGAGGCAATTCCCCTTCAGATAGGGACACATCCCTGCGGGGTTACGAGAAGGAAGGTTCAAGTCTTAGTCCTACCCCTATGCAGAAGATCTCTGCTCATGCTCTGAGACATGAAAAAGGCTATCACACACTGGGCTATAAGTGGAACTCTTCTCACGGCTTCTCCCCACAAAACCTCAAGGCAAAGTGAGGACAAGGTAGAAGCAACCACAGATGCTCCTGAATTTCTGGCTTTGCTGCAGGTAGGTCCTGCACACAGATTTTTTTTTTTCCCCAAAGAGCTTTATATTATTTTTAAGCAATGCCATCAGATTCAAAGCCCATAGCAGCCCAGCAGTCCTCAAAACCCTGGACTTTGTTTTCCAGCAAAACCATATTGGCTTGTGAGCAGGGTGCCCGAACAGTCACATAAGAGAGGGGGTTTCCAGAAGCTCAAGCAGGTTTTGGTGACAGCAAGGCTCTTGGGAAAGACAGGCTATTTAAATCAACAGCCCTCATTTACACTCGCACAAAATGCTGGGGACACCTGTGGTTCATGATTGCATCTGAAAATGAGGTACTGCTTTGTACCTCCAAAACTAAGCACAGAAAAAGGAGACAGAAATGGATGAGGAATGTGACATCTGCTGTAAAAAAACACCTTTGAGGCCAGTGAGAAGGACAGGAAGTAGAAAACAAAGTCCATCAGGACATTACAGCCCATGACATCAGCTATTTCCTTTCTTATGTCGAACAGCGACTGAAAACGTGTCTTATTCCAGCTCTTTCATAGCTCTGGCTGCCTCACACATATCCTTCCAACTGGGCATCTGTGCTCACCATCTGAGCACACATTTCCGGAAAATTATTTCCAACTCAAAAAAAATAAGCAGCTGTTAAACAAAACAAATAGGTTAACAGCATTCACCTCCCTGGATCCCAGTGGCAGGGAGGGGATAAAGATGTTCCCTCCCTGTACATGTCACCACAGTCCCATTCCACACCACGGCAGGACACTCAAAACCTGATGTGTTCCACTACAGCCCAGCTGTACAGTGGCTGACTGTTTGCCAAGCAGCCACCCCAACAGGCAACAACCAAAAGAGAAGTCAATTAACTCGAGAGCCTGTTTTGGCCCAAGCCTCTTGATGCCAGGAGCAGATTAGTTTGGGGCTTTGATTAAGTCAAGATAGCAACACCGTAGGTTTTTGAAACCTAGCTGTGAACCACTTTCTCTCTAGCTGAACCATTTCTGAACACGTGAGCTGCATAAGGGCTTTGGGTAGACAAGTCAGACTCCATGCAAACCACCTCAGGCTATAGACCAGCCAGAGCCTCCTCTGTGCACCCCCATCCATCCAGGATGCACACCTACCAATCCAGGTGGGCTGCTTACCTCCAGCGTTTGGGATGTTGCCTCCAGACCAAAAGGAACTCACTACCATCACCACATGCAACAGCCCCTGGACAAACCAGTACTGCTGTTACAGCCCATGCTGGCTTGAGAGGCAGTGCAGAAGGAGCCTCATACCACTTCAGCCTTCGGGAAAGGGGCAGGATCATACAACACTTCTCAGAAATAGGATATAAAAATCCTATCAAGAGATGAGGGGATTTTCTCTTTCTTATTTTCCAGCTGAATGTCTCAACACTCATCTTGTTTTTACCAGGGAAGGCAAAAAGCAAGCAAAGGATTTCCGTGAGAACAAAGTCTGTTTCCTTTAGAAATAACAAGAGGAAATGCCCTGCCTAAACATGCAGCAGGACCAAACTGCAACTCCATTATTATCCAGGCAAGTTACTCACATGGGTCTGGATTTGGCTCTTAATATTTGAACTCCAACAGCCATGAACAATTTACAGAGAGCTGGCTTCTCTACCAGATCTGCCTCCAGAACAAAACCCATTCATTTTTTGAAATTATGTCAACATTATCTGCTGTTACTACTGAGATTGACTGCTTTGCTTAATTTGTGTCCAGAACCCCATCTACGGAGTGTGCTTCTAGAGATATATACACATATAACCATCTAGTTCACCAGCTGTGCTCTGCAGACTCCACACACCAATTTCAAGTTTTACACAACATTGCCTGTGCAATTACTTCCATAGACCTTTGATGTCTCTAAACTAGAAACATCTTTCAGCCAAAAGTGCTCTGTGTTGCTATAAGGTTCATTTATTAATGCTGGACTGCAGAGGCTCGGGTTAATTCCCTACTGTGACACAGCCTTACAGGTAGCCGTGGCCAAAAGTTAACTTACATCATTCCTGCTCTGCAAAACTGGGAAAGGAGCATTTCCCCTAGGCAGGGGATATATTAAAGCTTATAAGCAGCTTTGAAAATTTGGTCAAATTGGAAGCCAAATAAGAGTACTGGCTGTAATCCTCAGCTGCACATCCAGGGCCACAGCTGGGACTGCACATCTGCCCAAACAGGGAGACAGCTCCCAAGCACCCGCCCAGGGGGAACCCATGACCAGAGAAACAAATGGATTTTGTGTTTGCAAGGCAGGTAAATACTCAGTTTTAAACAAGCTGCCCTAAAATAGCACAAACAGTGGAGATAAAACTACATTAATGTAACGTGGCTTTCGAGTGCGAGGGTGGCAATTAGGCTTTATTATGCCCCAGCTGCTCCCAAGCAGCACATGGGCTGAACAACAGTACTTCCACTTAAATGCTCCACCTGAGGTGAAATAGCCCAGACAGAGCAAGGTGTGACAGCATCAGAGAGTCACAAAACTTTGTCAGATCAGGAGATGGACAGAAGACGTAGAGATGAGAGAGAAAACGGGGAACAACTGCAGCTTCCCTCCTGAGCTACCTTCAGGCACATCATCCCTTGGTTACACAGTGAAATAAAAAAGTGAAGACATCCATCAGGCACAACACAGTCCTCTGGTGCCACATCCGCAATTTTCTCCTCAGCTTTCTATTAGGCCAAGCCAATTCAAAAGACTTCCCATAGGTTTAAGGAAGGGCGCACAACCCAGAGGAGTCGGCCCTACAATGACCCAGGGCCCTCTGCACTCCAGGGCGATGCATGGCAAGGAGCTTTGGCTCCAGGGAGGAAGACAGCCCTGATTTATTGCTGAAGGGTGCTCTGCCTCACCCTGGGCTTGCACCTACTATAGTTTCAGCTTTTGGACTGAATATGGGAAGACAGATGGACTGACCCACTTACAACCCCTTTATCATCAAAACGGCATCTGCCAGAGAACTCTCCTTCCTTGCTGTGAACTCCTCAGTCCGCAGGGAAAGCTGAAGCACAGAAGCATTTCTGAAACGGAAACATTGCAGCTCCTAGCAAAGCTTTTTTCCTCTTTTCTTGAGACATTTTTTATGACAATTACTATGCCTGCAAAGCTGAGAGCTTCGATATCTACTTCCTCCAGACAGCTGATTTCAGATTTCATTCTCTGTGTATGAGCCATATCTCAAACTGTGGCAGTACACAAGGACACCTCACACATGTGGTCTGTGGCACATCATTCCTAAGAACTTAATTGTGAAATCAGGTTAATCAGGACTTTTTCCAGGGAATCATTACAACCTGAATGATAATGACTTTCTTAATTGGGAGGGCAATTCTCAGGCTGCCTGCAAGTAATGAAGTGTCATAGGTAAGGATGGTGGGGACACACTAAAGAGGGACTGTATTCACTGTCTAAAGCCAGAGGTCCAGATGTCTTCACAGGAGTGCCTAGGACAGGGAGGGGCTTGTTCCCAAATCTCTTCTTTCAGCTCTGCTCAAGGACACCGTGCAGAGCTTCTCCATCACTGGACTTTGTTCCCATCACTCTGAGCTTGCAGGTTTGATATGAAAGTTGGAAAGCAGGCAGCAATGTAACCACTTCAGCTGCAAAATCAAGACCTAACTGAAAAATTCAGGTAATTGATATGTTAAAAGCACAAGCTACCCCACACGTGTAGGGAGCAGCAGGCCCTGTGCTCTGACGCGTGTTTATGATTTCCATTGAAATCAACCCAGGGCTGCACCTGAGCATCTGTGAAGTTCCAAGACACTCACTTTAGTTTTCCTTCCTTTTACAGAAACTGCATGACACAACTTCCTTCTAAATAAATGTATTCAGCTCCACCTTCAAATGAATGAGATCTTTTTATCATGCATATGAAAATTTACAACCAACTTTGATGTGGGATGCAACAGAGGAGGAACAACAGAAGGCAGCAGGTGTAGAAATCCCAGGATGGATTTTCCTGGAACTACAACATGACTGTGATAAAGACAGAAATTCTGTCTCTGCTCCATGCCTTCCAAACAAGTGGGAGGCTAAATCCCAAATGCATGTTCACAGGTAAAACTTCTCACCATCCATCATCCCTGAGCCCTCCAATTGCTGCACCTATACTGCCTTGAAACCCCACTCTAAGAATGAAGTTCCAGTAGAAAAAGCAGGATTGCATTTGTTGGGGTGATTCCCATCCATGTACCCCAGCAGGGTTAGAAGAGAGTATTCCCTCCACACGGGCTCAGGATGGGTCGAAAATCCCCTTTGCCTGCACATTTGGGGCATAATCTTGAGGAGAAATCCGACAAACACCCCCAGGAACTCACTACATAGATGATGACTGGAACTGACCATACAGGCTTGGCCCTTTGTGCACATATCTTCCTTACATAAAAAACAAAACAAAACAAAAGGCAGTGTCATTTCATTCCACAGTCAGCTACAGAAATGCGTGCTTAGAAAAAGAGTCTCACTTCCTGAGCCCATACCAGGCCTATAAAAGAAAAAAAAAAGCAGAAAAAAAAGCAGGTTTCTATTAGAAAAGAAACAACAAAAATCCTGTAAAAAGACTTCTTGTTGTGAAAGGCTGGGCACTGCTCAGCATTCAAACACCCTTAGGAACATTCATTCTGCACTCCATGCTACCTTTGCTGCTCATCTTTTTTCTCATTTCTATCCTGCTCTCATCTTATTTTTCTCACTGACAAGATAGTGTCTTTTCATTTATTCACAAGTTTTGGTACCTTGGCTACATCTGCTCAAGTTAATGCCATTGAGCAACCTTTTTTTTTTTCCATAGCTTCTAAAATGAAATTATCTGGCACCCATATCCAGAAATTGCTTCTTCCAGCTACTGAGAAAGTCTGAAGAACTCCTTTAAAAAAGTACTCTTGCCCTGCTAGAGAATCAGAACATGTGACAAGGAAACAGGAGACCTCAGGAGATACCTGCTGGGAAAAGAGAAAGTCTCACTGTGCTCAAGCAAGGCTGTGCTGAAACAGCACAGACAGGCACTACTGAGCTGTCCTTCCAGATGGATGGATGGATGGATGGCTGACTCAAAGCTGTGCAGCAGGAGGATGTGGTGATGCAAGGGACCAAACCTGCTCACTTCTTTCTAACACTGACACTGCAAATTCAGACTAGAGACTACAAGGAGCTTAATTTTTGTTGGTTTTAGTCTTCACTTCATGTGAAACTTTCCAACAAATCACAGAACATTCACTTCTGTAACCTCTTCTTGTGGCTGGAGGTGAACATTAACCTGTTTACGGCATTTTGTTCAGAGTAAAACACCCAGAGACAGGATGGAAATTTCTCTTTCTATTGGTTTCATAACACAGTTACATTAAATTCCATAAAACATTTTCAGCATGAACACTTCAAACATGCAATAAAATTTAAACTAGTCAGTTAATCTCGCAGTAGATCAGCTTCATTCCTTAGCTCCTATGAATTAATTTACCTCTAGCCTGAAGAGTTAAACACAGAGTGGATATTGAAATAAATGCTGCAGTAAAAGGACCTGCTTTATTGCACTGGGAAGAAACACTTAGTATTCAAAACTTACATTGTTTTATCTTACCATCTGAGAGATGAAAGCCAAAATATAGCCAGGGATCTACTTTAACCCCCTGTAATCCCTGGGCCACAGAAGGTAGGCTTTGACTAGGTTTTACTAAAAAAGAGGGCTGTCCAGTTGCTCAGGAAAGGCAACACCTGGACTTTTCACAGACCTCCTGGGCAGGACAGAGCTGCCTCTCCAGCCTGCTCCAGCTCCCACAGCACTGCTCACACCCAGGTGCAGCTGGAGCACCCAAACAGTCCCCTGGGAATGCAGCCGGGGTTACTCTCCAAGCCTCATCCAAGGCAGGCTCAGCAGATGGGATCCCAAGCTCTGCACATCCCATGTGCCAAGTGGGAGCTTCTGGACCACCTAACCCCCAGCAGCATGGAAGGAAAGCACACGTTTCAGAAAGCATGTGGATACAGCCTCCGTATTTCCCACAGAAACGGGGACCAGCCTGAGGGCAGGTCAATGTCCTTTCTCCTCCAGCAATGGGAGATCTCAGAGGTGCATGGAGCTCCGCCCCAGTCCCCCACCGAGTGATGTCATATGGCAGCTCCTGATGACCCTGATGTTGGTCACACAGCAGACAGCCAGGCCAAGCCACCCACGGCTTTGAGTCTCAGCACCTTTGCGGTAATGGCACCTTGAAGGTCTCCTCACTGCTGGTTCTCGGCCTCACTGCAGGGCAACCAGGCTCCAGCCTCCTGCCAGTGTGACAACTGCCAGGCTGAGAGCACACCAAAAAGCCACGTTTGTAAAACTGGAGGGCAGAAGGGGCAAGAAAAGGCCCTCACAGATTTAGGTAATGGAGGATGGCAAAGGGTTGGACTGCAAAGTCGGCCCAGCTCAGGGGTTTGTCCAAGCTCCTGTGGGAGGTGCAACAGGTCAGCAAGAACCTGCACTCTCTCTGAGAGGTCGGCACAGAAGAGCTCACAGCAAGAACCTCATTTCAAGCAGAACCAGTCTAATTTTGCTGTGTTAATTAGGTCAACAAAACTCCCCAGCATCATGGACACAGACTTGTTCCCCTGGCAATGTCCAAGTCAAAGAGAAGAAGACAACAGGCTCAAACTGCCACTTGCAAACAAAACCAGAGACCAACCAAAAAGCACGTCCACACACAAGCTCTCAGCATCCCTTCCAGACATCAGTGGCTAAGTGCAGAGCCTTTTTCTTACCACAAATACAAGTAGAGTCAAAGAAAGAGCTTTACCAGCAGCCACAGCCACGTGACACTGCAAAATACTCTCTTCCTGAGCACCCTGCTTTATTTGAAGGCTGCCTTTCAATTACTCTTTCCACTTCTGAACAAATATTTACCTCTCAGAAATTCAAGACAGAGCACACACACAAAAAAAGGAAGAACGTCCTCATTTGAACAATGTATTCCACTCAAAGCTCTGTGAAACAACTCAAACTACCCAGAAGAATTTAAAAACTAACAGCCACATTCCTCTGCCATGGCCTTAAAACATTTGACTCACTGCTTGTTTGAGTCTATTCTGACCTTCGACAGACTGACCCACAAGTCAGCACAGCTTCTTGGAAGGCAAATGCCTGCTCTTGTTATAAGAGCTCCACACAAAAGCTAAATGCAACATGACTTAAGCACGGGGAAAACACTAAAGTGCCTCAAGACTAAACAGAGGCTGGAAGTAGCTCTTTTCAAGCCCAACCTTTTACTTTCTGCAGCCTGAGGAGTTCCCTCACCCCGAAGAACCTGTGCCTTTGAGTTTGAAGCTTTTCACTTGGTTCTCCACAGGAGCTGCTGAACCAGACCTACCTGCACATTCTCTTCTGTGACCTCGATCTCAGCAGTGTAGATGTAATCAATCAGCTTCCTCAGGGTCTGCCCATCGACATCTTTTATCTCAATCTTCTTGGCCTTACTTTCAGACATGTCTCCTGAAATTCATTTCAAAAGGACAGTTACAGTTTACTCTGCAGAACCTTGCTCCCCACACATCCCGCATATTCTCTGGGTGTCTGACTACAAGACTGCCTGGCACTATCCCTCACCACTGAAGAACCACCAGTGAGATTCCCAAAAGCCTCCTAATGCCACCTAAAAAACAACACAAGATTGAGGACACTAGTGTAAAACAACATAAATCAATAAATGCAACAAACTCGGCTTCTTGACAGAAAAGAACCTGCCATGGTTCACCTGCATTCAAACAAATATAGGAGCTAAAAACCCCAGTATGTCCGTCAATCATGCCTCAGTACAGAGACAGACTCAAAGAGACTGTGGACATGTCTTAGAAAGACCTTTGAAAAATATTTTTTTATATATACTTATTAAAAATATATTTAATTTTTTAATATTTATATATATACATATGGATAGAATTAGTATGTTGCCACAGCTACATTAGGGTATTTCGTGTTTAATGTAGGGTATTATTATACCCTACATTAAAAGCAATGCAGTGTTATTCTTTTTCTTTAGAAAGAAGCTGAAACCTAGTCAGGAAAACAAGCACACAGGCCAGCAGTTACACCCAGCATGCAGCAAGCTTCTCTCCTAAATTACTCTGCTGTAAGCCATCCATCACTTACACCTTGTGCAAAGCATCCACACAGAAAGATGCAGTTCTCATCTCTCACCTTCCCAACCTCACACCATTGGATCCAAACCATATTCTTCCTCCAAATCCGTAACTCAAAAGCATGTGGAACTAGAGCAATAATTTCTTCCGTGAATATACAAGTAAAGTCCCTTAGCTGTGTAAGAACCTATTCATGACCCAGAGCTTTATACACACCTCCACACCCCCCAGGTAACAGGAGCACGTCAGAGGAGCAAAAACATGCTGTGGGAAGGAGAAAGGACACCCCACAGCCCTTCCAGCATCCCCACACACGGTGACTTCACCCAGGATTTAATCACCAGGATCTCCACAGAAAAGAAAGAACAAACTCCCAAGTGGAAAGAAAATGATAGGTGGAAAAATAAAGCTAACAAAGGAGAGCATGAAGAAACGTTAATTCTTAAACCTGGGCATGAATAATCACTACTCTCAGAAATCTGGTGACTCAGTACTGCTGTGGGATTAAGTGGAAAAATATTTCCTGCAGCCTATAGAAGTAATTACAGCCTACATCTCCGTGCAGCATTCCACCAGACGTGGCTGGGCACAGTAAGTGCACAGCACAGACTCAGATGCTAAAGAGGGCCCAAGCTTGAGCAAAACCTGGATCCTGCTAATTGAACTTTGCTGACTTTCCTTACGTGAATAAGGAGGCAAATAATAGGAGTGGGGTGGGACCATGAGTGCTAGAACAGTCAACAACGTCCCAAGAACTGAAATAATATTTGCCCCAAATTCAATTTTTAGAATTGAATAATAAAATGTTATTCAGAGAAGCCCATGAATACAAATGTACCAGTACAAAGGGATAAATGACCTACATTTGGGAGGCCTTCAAAGCAGGTAGGACTTTTTAATTGACAAAATGTCATCTTCACACACTTCCTCCCCTAAAAAAATCCCAAACATCTCCAGAGATAAGACGGTGCTTCTGAGAACAGACCAATCCCCATCAGCCCTGTGGTGCTGGAGGTGCCTGTAAGGAGCACCCCTCAAACCCCCTGCATGGGGAGCCCAGAGCCCTGCGGGACCCTCGGTGCGGGGAGGGGCTCAGCCACACACACCCAGAGATCGATGCAGAAATAGCTTGGAGGGACCAATCTGATAACATCATCTGTCGTCGTGGCATCCATGTGACACAGTCAACAAAAATAAAAGCTGTGTGGGCTTCCCCACCCACCAGCAAGCTGCCAGCCCTGCATACCAACAGCCTCCACTGCCTCTGCTCCGGGACCAGCCCAGGCACCCCGGGAGGGGAGTCTCGTGTGCTGTGCCCACGGTGCGATGGGATCCGACTCGGCGTGATCGAGTCCCTCCCACTTGTCACAGGGTGGACAAGTCTTTAGTGCTGTGGAATGAGGAAGAACCCGGAGACACCGCAAGTGAACCAAGGCAGGGGTTGGTGCAGACCAGGAGCAGGCACCAGGCTGCCCCTTCCTCCAAGCACAGACACGGGGCAAGCCTCTGAAGCACCGCTGTGGGCAGCTGAGTGCTGGATCATTGAGGGCATCTCATCTCACATCTCTTCAGAAAAAAACCCCCACACCTTAAACCCCATAAAACCCAGCTCCTAGGGTGTCTTTCATAAATCAGACTCGAGCCCTACCTGATACCTTAATTACAGAATAATTCAAAGCACTGGCATCATCTCTCAAATGTAAGGGCCGTGGTGGGGAAGGGCTGCCTTGCACAGACCCTGTCCCTGCACCACTGCAGCCAGGCAGACACAAGGGACCAGGTGTGAGGGAACAAAGGCAGGCAAAACAGACAGGGTGGCTCCGAGCAGATCCTCTTTAGGGGACAGACTTTGCAGCCCCTCATGAAGGCATGCCTTTCCTGCACCACACTCAACTCCCAGCAGTGCCTTTTCCACTCCCCTCTGCTCATGAGGGTAAGGAGAGAGCAGAGCTCTGTTTTGTCACAAGATAAACTACACTCAGAACTGCAGCAGCCCACGGTGCCGTGTTTACCCAGCACAGCAGCCTGCCCTGCCTCCTACACACTGCACTCCAGAGAGGCTTCCCAGTGCACAGCCACACTTTGGCTGTTTCCTAAGTCACACGTGCTGAGGGAGAATACAAGTGCATTGGATAACAAAACCACAGCCTTTCACACATGGGGTGAGTGCTTTGAAGCAGCATATGAGACCTGCAAGGGAGATTTCTGCTTCCTCCTTCAGGACTTCCAAAATTCCAAAGGTATCTGACAGGAGCAGTCCTAGCAGTGTCACTAAAGTATTTGTTACCCTTTCTGAAATGACTGTGTTTTCTTCTAAATGGACAGAAATTACTGTCCCAAATCATCCCCACAGAATAGTGCCAACAAGGACCAGCATCCAAAATGCTCTAGTAAGCCAGCATGGAAAGGGACGCTCAGGAAGGACTGAGTCCCATCTCTCCTTCAGCAGTGGAAGATACAAATGGAAAATGTGCCTACCCATTTCCAGACTTTCCAGGAATACTTTAGAGAGGAATGGCTAACCAGAGGACACAAGATAGCTTAGGAAAGACCCCAAGGTCATCACAAGGTCATCCATACCTCCAAAGTCAGGCCCAGCTGACAGGGACAGAGCCCGCAGAGCAAGCAGTGGGTGAAGGTGGATGAGCTCTGGGTTTCAGTGGGGTGCCCACTGTTCACAGCTCCACATTGATCACGCATTACTCACTTGTGCCTGCCAGCACTCCTGGGGGACCCCTGAGTGGGAATTCAGTGTGCAAAAGCAGCTCCTGCAAATACCCCCACAGCGCAGCTGAACCTGAGCCCTTGGCTCCATCACTGATGTGCACTGCAAAAACACCAAGTCACAACAACCAGCTCATGCTGAAGCTGTGATTTTAAACTGTCCCCTCACAGGGAGTGAACCCCCACACAGCTGGAAGGAGATCACACGCTCTGTCTTCGCAAGAGAGAGATCCAGACCTTAGGAATTTGGGGATAGCTAGACTGAAAGCAAAGGGAGAGCTGGTCTTTGCCTGACCCTCTGCCCCGGGGAACTTGTCAGGGGGAGGGGACAGGCGGCTGCCGAGGCTGTCACCCAGCCCAGGGGAGCTCCGAGCCAGCCACATGACGGGTTAGCTGATTACTGTTTAACTCACAGAGTGAGGGATTACACGGCCCAGAGAATTCCTGCATGGAAACATGAGCAGCCCTGCACCACCACCTTGCCGCTCAGATGACCTCTAAGGATCAGAGGGTTTTTCCAAGAGCTTTTCTTTATTAAACTTCTCATCAGGAACAAGCATCACAAGTCAAGCTCGAAGTGCCCTCACACACAGCTGCTTCTGAGCAGTGTTTGCTCCTCTGCCTCACCACCACAGGCAGTACCAGCTTCAGGGTGCAGCACCAGTGCCCCAGAGAACACAGATGCTCTCCACCTTTTCTTACCACACTGATAAAGCCACCATGGGGAGTGTCACATCTCACCTCACATTTTACACTTGAGGTTTTCCCCCCACCTCCATTACAGAAAGGAAAAAAGCTTCACAAATGACAAGCTTTTTCCTGAGAAATGCTGTGTTCTGCTTCCAGAAAAGTGAATTAAACTAGGTGTAATCTCAAGGCTTTTAAAAGGAAGAAGCAAGGCCCAGACCACAAGCAAAGGAACATGAAACAGGGGGAAAATCCCTGAACCTCATCTATGTTGGAGCTCAGGGACAGTAACAACCATCCCCTGGGGTGTACAATCATTTTCTTTGTATTTGTCAGTTCCTATCCTGGAAATGAAGGCAAGAAGAAGGAAGGAAGCTAAGGAGTTTCTGACCAGACCAATTTTACCAGAATGACTTAAATAAGCTGCTCACTCCCCTCCTTAAGGATTGACATAGCTTTCTTTGGGGTTTTTTTGCTGACCCATCTGGGCACAGCCTTTGAAGGGTACCTGCTCCAGGGATCAGGTGATCAGAACAAGAATTTTGTCCTCTTCTTCCTTTCTGTCATTAACAAAACACACTGGACTGCAGCAACTCACCCTGTTAAAAAGCTGGGCTGCTAAAACACACTGGGATCGAGAGAACAACGGTGTTATTTCAGGCAGCAGAAAAAAGTGCCATGGGAGATTAAACATCTGTGACTGCCAAATCAGTATCGGCAGGACTGAGCCTTGAAACTACAACTCCTGTGCCAGCAACTTCTTTGATGTGCACCATGAACATTTAGGGCACCGAACACGTGCTTGATGATAATGTTTTCATGATCCAAGGTCTTGTTAGGGGAAAAAAACTAACCCACAAAGCAGTGAGCCAAACCCCAGAGTAATCTCACAGTGCCCCACATGCTATCCACTCACCCCACAGCCATCCAGCCACCCCACAGGAATTAGTCAAGAATGACCAGCATCATCCATCAAGCACAGCAAACTGCAGACCCATCTGTACCACTTCTCTCTCAAGCAAACCCTCTCCTGTCTGTGCTGCAGCTCCTGACAGAGACACAGCCTGAGGCCCAGGGGCTGCAATGGCCCGTTCAGCCCAAGCACGGTCTGGTGTCAAAAGCAGTACCTGTAAACATGGCACAGAAATAAGGGCTGCAGGCCGCAAGCACCACCCGGTGAGCTTCCATCTCCACGGTTTCGGCCACAATCACCACATCACAGAGGAGCCGCTTGCTGGGAAAACACCAGAAAAGACAAAGATCATTTCAGAATTCCTGGTCAGGCAAAAAGCTACATCACTACAGGCCGAAAAAGTGGAAGACCCACCATTACAGATACTGCACCTGAGCTTCTGCCAAATCCCAGGGGAAGGTCCTCTAATCCTTTAGCTACTAGCTCCTATCACTGCCTACACAGCAAAGCCTGAATCATCCTGAGGCTGCAGACCTGCCCGTGGTTCTGCTTTCCCATGAAAAAACCTGGAAGCCAAACTAGGCATACATGCTGTCCAAAGAACAAAGGGTAAGGGGCTCCTTCACCTCTCAAACAAGCAGGGCTTGGAGAAGGTGCAGAAGACCTTAAAGATTTGGGCTCTACCTGGGGCTAGGCTCTAGTAGATCTGTAAGGCAAGAAATAGCCATGCAAGGGACCAGCAGCACTTTCATCTTTCCACAGGGAAAAGGTAGAGTGGAAAATGAAGTGATTTCTGTACTTCCTTCCATGCTTGTCACTAAAGAACGTGGCCACCACAATATGTCCTGGCACTGGTAAGTGCAGAGGCTGCTTCAGCCACCTGCCAGAGAGAAGGTATCAATCACTGGAGTTTATCCGTGGGCCTGAGGACTTCATTTACCTCATGAATTAGTCTGGGATTAAGAGTCATTGGGATAAAAAACAGGGTTCCAGACAGAAACCAAAAAAAAAAAAAAAAAATCTTCTAAGCTCCCCCACTGACTCATTGTAGAGCTTTGGAAAAGTCACTTCATTAACGAGTGACCTTTTCTACTCACCCCACGTATGTCCTCTGAGGATTCATTAGTTAATGTTTGCACAGAGCTTCGCAGATGCTGACAGCAAGAAGTGCTCAGCCTCCCAATAAGTTGGTTTAAGATGCTTAAGCATACAAATGCAAACTAAGGGTGTTCTTTTCAAATGTCAAGCCCGAAAAAGGATCAGTGTCTGTAAATCTAGATGTTGCCTTCTCTTTGGAAATACTTATCTCCACACTGAACTTTGTCTTTAGGAAGCTGCATTATCAAATAAACATACACAGAGCTTCTCATAGACCAGGTATGTCTCTTCTCCAGATATTGAAATATGTGAACAAAACAGCTGTGAAATGCAGGGTTATTGTTGGAAAACAGGAAGAAAGTAAGAACTGGCAGTCTGTACTCTACGTTCATCCCAGTTTGGAAGGGGAAAGGGCAATGAGGGGAACTCTAAAAGCCTCTTAATGGAAGCTTCCTCATTTCTTTTAGCTTATTTAAAAGGTGCTCTGTTCAATTCCTCTTTGGGCTACAGTCATCTAAAGTACCACTCATAAAATTAATTTCATACACATTTGCAAACTAAAAGCCTAAGTGGCACTTAGGGACATGGTTTAGTGGTGGCCTTGGCAGTGCTGGGTTAAGGGTTGGACTCAATGATCTTAGGGGTCTTTTCCAACCTAAACAATTCCATGATTCTATATAGTAAATAGGTTAAAGGCTTAGCATGAATTTTCTAGACCCTCTGAACGAGATTTCTGGATGCATGTGAAGGGAGAAACTATTATTCAAGGTATCTACTAACACTGATTGCTGACAGTTTAACAGCTCCAAAGTTCAGTGCACATTCAAGGGATGTGAAAACCACATATTCCACAACAGCAGCAGGAACCAACAAAAGAAAGAGTACCCAGAAGATGAAAACATTATACAGGTGCTTAAGGGCAGCTTTCAGTCTTCTACATTTTATCTGTTCAGTATTGCCCAAGATACCTAACCACAGGCACTAAGAAACATTGTCTATCTCCATTTATTCCCACCATGCTTCAATTAACAAAGGGATAATAGCAGCACAATAGATTTCTGAATATAGCTGCACAAACCTTTAGTTTCAGATCCTTCGCTTTCAGTACAAAGAAAGGACCAGAAGGATGCCAGTTATAAGAAAAAAAAAAATTACGACATACCCTGCTTCATGTAATTGTTACAATATTTCCATATTCTGTTCCTATGCAACAGAGAAGCACTGTCAGATATCTGTGGAAGGAAACATTTCCAATCCTTCTCCACACTAGAGAACGTGTATATTAGGAAGCTACTTAATCCATGGGGAATAAGTAGCTATTACAGCATCTTTTGAGCACTTGGAGTGTGCAGGAAGAGCAAAGGGTGTTACCAGCTTTCATCGCATCATCTCGACAGCTAGGGAGAACATACATTCATGTGTGTGACACACATACTTTCCATAAGAATTCTTTTTAAAATTAGAAGGGTGAATAAGTCCAATTAACTATCAGAGAAATGCTCACTGAACTTCTATCTGGTTTGTGGGTTAACAGCAACCAGGAAACAACTCAGGCTGAAGCACTGCCAGCACATTGCTGATGTGATGGCTGCAGTTTTCAAAGCTGTTTTCACAGATTTTTTTCAGCCTCTGTTCTCCCGGTACCCACACAGCTGTGTAAAGACCAAGGTGTTCTCTTTTAACTAATATCAAGACTTTTCAATTTGCAAGAACAGAGCTGACATTCTTCCTGAGTTCCTGCTCTTTTTTTGCCCCTTACTTTGCAGTGCTAAGCCCAGACTGAGTGATGCTGCTAGTTAAATAGACTAAGAACAGTACATTAATAATCTTTGGTCTGTAATTATGTGTAGGTGTCTTAATGTCTATAATGTGCTATTATTGGGTTTCAGATCATTACCTCAGTTAAGAACACAGTTTACAGCTGAATTTGCTGTAAGTAATGGAAAATACTAAATGAATTATCATCTATAAATGAAGGCTATGGCTCAGATAATGTTTTTGGGAAGAGAGAGGTCTGAGACTGGGGAGAGCAGCCCACCACGAAAGGACTATATTTTAGCTTCCTATTTGTTGATTAATCCTCTACATGCAACCATTAGCTGTAACAAAGATGGCAAAGACTATTTTCTAAGTCTCCCAATCAGCACAATTCTGCTCAACCAGAGAGGGTGCCCAGTAAGTCAAAAGTGTACCTCCGTAATTCATTCATGACCTTGAAAGCCTTTCTCATGTGAGAAGGATTGACTGTCACTGTACGCTGGTCCTTTTCATCTTCAGCTGCCTCAGAGGAACGGGAACTCTGCTTAATGCTAAAAACAGGGACAAAAAAAGGAGTAGAAAGTTTGATTCAATGGCACTTTAAAAAACAAGCATCCTAAAACTGCAGCACAGGGTATTAAGCATAGACTTATTCACAAGTCTGTTAGTCAGTTTAGGTTCTCCACATCGAGAGCATCAAAAAATGCAGCTACTTCTGCATGGATGTTGAAAGCCAATTCAGCCCACATTTCAGCCAGCAGGGAAGAAAAGAAAAAAGTGCCGAACACCTGAGGACAAAGCCCAGGCTTACAGGCTTCAGGCCAGGAAAGCAGTATAAGTTGAAATTCAAGCCAGAATGTAATTGCCTCACTGAATAGAAAGAGACTTCAGCTCTGGGAACTACAAGAGTACCATGGATTTTTTAACATTGATACAGAGAAAAAGAATTTTAGTCTTCAATGTCCCATCTGAAAAAGGCAAGCACATAATCTATGACTCGTATCTTCTTTAGAGGCAAGTAGAAAAGGGCTATTAAAACTCCCTGCACAGCTTTCAGAGCTTTACTGAAGCCACTTTCCATTTCAGAAACAGGTCTATTTATTGCCACTGAAACATATGGAATGAATTATTAAACCTTCCTACCAGAACCACCAGCTACAGAGGTAATGTCAAACCAGAGGCACCCAGCTATGTGCTGTGTTTAACCAGGCCAACAGGTGCCTAAGGCACATGCATGTCCTCATTACTTTGTTGGGAGTATTTGCTCTTTACACACAATTGACAGCGGGTCAATATCTCCACGTCCCTGATCTGAAAGCCTGTGAAATCACCTGGAGCTAAAGACTCCCACCTGTGAAAGAAGCAGCACTTTGAGGCAGGTCCCTGTTCTGCTCATGCCCATGGCTCACCCCTCCAACTCCTCGCAGGCAAAGGCAAACAAGACAAGTCAAGGAGGGCTGTCCCTGTTGAAAGCCAACTGCAATAGTACGGCAGATCTCAGGAGGCAACTCCATCACCCCTGTGCCTGACTGGAGACCTTCTCAGAGCTTTTCCTTCCAAAGGACAGTCTCCTTCATCTTTGTCCCCTCCTCCCTGCCACCATTCTTAGTTGGGCTGGTATCATGATAAAAAAGGCTGAACCAGGTTAAACCAGCAGTCTGGGCAGCCCAGCATCCTAGCTCTACTGGTGGCCAGAAGGTGATGTCTGAAGAAGGGCGAACAGCAGGGAAGTGTGGAAGGATCCTTCCCAGAACACCCTGTCAGCCTCTGTCAAGGTGTGCATGCATGCACATATGTATCTATACACTTGTATACTTACACACATTGAGTTTCCCTTTGAAAAACACAATATTCACTATTTACAACCCCTTGACAGCGTGAGACCCTTGCTGAACTTTACATCCTCCCCATTGCCTGCTCCTGACCAGTGGCTGTCACCATCACCGTGTCCCTTGACACCACACAAAGCTCTCTGCCCCCCCAGCAGCCTGTGGTGAGCTGCACTCTCCTTCCTCGAGAAGCAAGAGGCTGAGCAGCAGCCAAGCTGCACACAGCTCAAATCCATGCCTGCATACTGAGCAGCCTCCAGCTTTGTGCCTGAGACAAAGGTTAATGCCAAAAAACAGCCAAGTCCAATTCTTTCATGTTGCTGAGCAAGTGAAATATTTTCAGTCATAAGTGAAGCCGCAAGGCTGAGCACAACATCACTCAGCACATGTCCCAGGGAGGGAGACAACTTCCCAGACTCTGTTACAGTCGTCATCCAATTAGCTTAGTATGGCTGGATTAAAAGAAAAAAAAAAAACCAGAAAGGAGAATACCTTGTGTTAAATGTTCAGTATTCAAGGGACTGGTACCAGGCAACGACACAAACAGCTTTTCTATCCCTGAAGAAAGCTGAACTCATTCTGTGCCACATGTACTGCCAGAGATGTTCATGGGCATGGAGCTGTGCGGGCTCTTGGCTCTTCCCCAGCTCTGCACACTCCAGTGAGGAGGCCTCCTCACTGCAGGGACATGGCCAAATCCAGCTAAGCCTCAGTGCTGTGTCTGTCAAAAGCCCTTGGTGAAACTTTAGGCCAGGTGAAGTTTGACCACAGCTTTGAACATCCCAGCTTAAGCCCTTAATTTTTAAACAGCTAAACTTGCCCCTGCGGCACGATGGAGCCAAGGAGGGAAAAACGAGGATCTGGAAGTGCAAGTGACTTCACGGAGCTTTCAGGTTCCAAAGCTGAAACACGCACAGGAAACAAGCAAAGTAAACAGAGAAGAAAAAAAAAAAATTTAGAAAAGAAAGTGAAACCGAAAGGCAGCGTCAGGGAGAGCCACTCCCATCGCTGCCGGGGCAGGACAGCTGGATCGCCACAGGACACTGCCCCGGACAGCCTCACAGACACATCTCACGGACCCAAAATCAAGCCATGCACACAGAAATCATGGGGGCTCTTTAATAAGAGCAAGCACACTGCTGAGATTTACTTATTAGCTCTCCAGTGCCAGAGACCAAAGAGTCATTTTGTTCAAACTTTTCCACTGGCAAATGATACAGTTCAAAGGACACGGCAAGTTTCACTGAACACCAAAGTAAATGTCAGATCAACAAGCCTTCATAAAGCCTCAACTCCACCAACATTTGTCTGTGTATTTTAAAAGCAAAAAAAAAAATTGCTTCAGGATTTTGGAAGAAGATAAATGAGGTCTTCCTAAAAAGCAGGAAAGATAATTTTTTTAAAAAACAACCTAAGAGACATCCTCAGTTTAATTAAAAGGGGCAGATTTCAGAATTTGCCAAAGGCTTAACATAAGAAAATACTGCAGATTGTCTGGTTAAAAATTTGTTTCAAAAAAGATCAAGATATGCTATTTAAAGTTTTTTTTCCAAGTGACTCATAAAAAAACCAGATTTGAAGCAGTAATGGCTAAGAATCTTTAACTCATCTTTAAGACGGATTCAGCTACCATAGAATTGTGTTCCAGTAAAGGACAGAGGATGATTTTATCTGGGAGAGATATTTTACACCTCCATGCACATACTCTCAGAGATCACTGACACATTTCCGACATAAAAATGCAAGAACCTGAATGCTCTGAGCAAATGCAACCTGCCAGAAAGCAAAAGCTGCCCCTGAGAAGACCAAAAACCATTACATTTCACAGCCTTTCCTGAGATTTGTCCCTTCACAAGGCTAAGAATTATTACATTTATTACACTGTTGTTATTTTAATGGATCAAACCAAAGGAGGAATAGGGTCCTCTGATCAAAGACACCAGGCAAGACCAACTGGACACGCTGGAGCCCCTGCACCCCATGACCACAGGGACATCTCCTCCACGTTTGCCAAGCTGATGTCCTACTACACCAGCAGGACTCGTGAGCCAGCTGCCAGGAGCAATTTGTTCTATTCCTGGGCTATCCGAGGCCATGCACTGAGTGAATGGACAAATGATTTAATTTCCCTGGGCCAGATGAACATCCTCTTTACAGACACAGCAGGATGCTCCTAAAATGAGCAGAGAGGCTCTTAGTTTCAGACAGTGCCAACCCCACCACCACCTCCTGGGTGGCCTTTTATAATAATGTCCCCAAGTAGAACAAATGAACCCTGATTTGAGGGTCCCCAATTAAGCCAGTGAAGCTAATCACTACCCTGTTGACACCATGTTCCTCCTCTCCAGGACCCCCTAGCAGAGCTGGGCTCAGGTTGCCAGGGTTCACAGCCCAGCTCCTGCCCGAGTATGGCCACAACCCAGCTGACAGAAAGGTATTTTAAAAATCCGTAACCCATGGTTCTGCTACCCGCATGTATCAACTATAAAGTTGGGTTGCCTTAGTTACCAGCAGTAATTACAGATGTCTTTGTAGATTATGTGAAAGAATAAAAGCCTTCCTTAGAGATAAACTGCCCCCTGGCAAGATTATTGCCGTGCAGAGAGCTGGTAAACCCCAGGAACAAAAATCCCAGCTCTGCCAAATCCAATTCTAACACTGGCTTTATGGCAGCCAGGAGTTCACCCTGAAGGAAGGGCAGATCTCAAATGCTCTCTCCTTCAGAGCACAGAAGGACAAGTTTCTGCTCATGTTTCTGGGAGAAGAGCCTCTGTGCTCAGCTCTAACCCAACGTGAACACCGAGAAGGTCCTCCTCCACCAGGCTCACACTGGGGGGGGGATGGGACCCCAGACATTTCCAGCCCAGCCTCATCCCACTGTGCATCCTGGGGGATCTCTGGGAGCTGCTCTCCTCTCCTGCCTGAGCACCGCAGGCTGAGCTCTGCTCTCCTGGTTGTCCCCTAACGCCGCAGAGCTTCAGCACCGTGAGCTTGGCCAAAGACTCAGCCGGGCTCAGCGTCCTGCACAGGCAATCCAGCACCTCTCTGGGGCTTCATATCCTTGTATTAACTTAAAAATGCCTGCTAGCCATACATTTCCAAAGCCTATGGAGCTTCTTTGTGGGATATGTAGCAATCATCACCAGAAAATGTTAATCTGCAGTTTCTGAGAGGTTTGACATCACTCTGATCTAAAAATCTGACAGATGCCCAATAGCAATTAGTAGCGTTCAAAACTTTAATACCTCTACAAGGCTAAATGGAGACCAAAATATTAGTTTAGGCTAAGCAAAATAAAAAATCATTTTACCTTAACTGGACTAATTCTCTGTTTAGAATCAACACCCTAAATCACAGGACAAATACATTATGCCCAATAGTTTTATTCCTCGACTCAGGCAGACACAGTAAGGAAAACACGTCAGTGTAATGGCATAGTTAGAAAAATCTCACTTTCTGAATTTTTCTTTAGGTACATACAAAGACATTCGAAAAATTGTGACTGAAGGAATCCACATACTGAACTGGATTTTGAGAGGATTTCAGAGAAATGCATTATCATTAAAACATATGGGAGGCAGCATAATGGAAAGGATTATTTTTCTTATAATAGCAATATTATTTTCCTGTTTTGTTGATTTTTTTCAGTGCCTACATCAACATGGAGACATTAGCTTAGGAAAACACACAGTTGGCATACAGCAGATCCCTAAAAGGGTATGCATATCAAAGGAGACCTCAGGGGGAAAGAAGACTTTGGGAACTAGTGAGAAGAAAAGTCTTTGCTGTCAGTAATGGAAACAACACAAAATAACTCGAATATGACAATACCATTTGCTTTCAAAGGCAAATATTGTATTTCTCAAACAGATACCACAGACTACCTTCACTCAAATGTAAAACTACAGGTGTTTTAATATTTTAACCAAAAAAAAATAATATTCCAGAGGTTTTTTCTATTCAAACTCAAAAACATCTTCCAAATTCAGAACCAGAGTATCACGCCCAACTGTAAGCCTTATGCAATTTCTCCATAAAATAAAAGTCCCTATCAGCACAGTAAAAGAGAACCAGGATTCTGAAATATTTTATTGCCAAATGTGAATGTTTCAGGTTAAATCTCCCTTGCCCCCAGCTGCTTCTGCTCATGTGCAATGACATGGGCACATGATACCACTGAACATGCTGGGTGTGCAAGTTAACAGGACATTTGAGTCTGGGCAGGCTTGGGACCACAGTCAGAGGTGATGTGAGCACCAATAACACAGATCCTCACTGACTACAAAAAAGGAAAATGCAGAAATATTAAAAACCAGGGGGAACTCTGCCATAATGAAAGTTACCAAGTGTAAAATTTGAGGACCAGTCTGCCTGACACAGATCTGAGTTGAAATGCAGGGCAAAAGCACAGCAACAAGCACAGACTGAGCCCATGGTGTTCGCCACCAAGGTCATTTTTGAACACCTCCTCCCAGGACTTGCTCTGAGCAGGCGAAGCAGCCCCAGCACAGCCCCACACACCGTGCCCTTTTGAACCAGAAAGCAGGTGAGTATTTCCAGCTTTCCTTGCCAAGAGTCAAACCCCACATCATTAGTGCCCACAACCAGTTCAGGACTGCCTTCCTCTTCCCAAAAATTAGAAATGCAAGCAGCAATTTGGGTAATCATTCCTCACTTCCAGAGGCAGAGAACATGCTGATGGGGATAGTCCTTCATGCCTTAAAAACAGAGGGTCTGGAAACAACAGGATAAGGTAAAACAGTCCAGGTATTTTCCTGGTGGCTTTTTCACTGCTGTATCCCCAGAAAAAGGCCTCCAGTCAAAACGAGACCATTGCTGGTAACCATCAAAAAAAAAGTAATGAGCAACTGTGCCAAGGATGATCCCAGCCTGGGGTATCAAAACAGCTCTGTTCCACTTCCTCAAACACAGGCTCATTTATACAAATGAAGAAAAAACAAAAAAAGGAAATCCCATTCCATGAGCTGGCATCTAGCATGACAAACTAAGATTTCAAGGCCCTTGAAATTAATTAATATTTGGATTAATATTCAGAGGTGACTGTTCCCACCATTACTGGAAGCAGAAGCCCTACAATGAGAAAAGTGGCAGGATGAAAGGTTTTGCATGTTAAATACACAAACAATTACAACCCTTGAGCCACCAAAGGGTAGAAAGCTGCCCTTTGGAGCTTGGAAAACAACTCCTACAGGCTGCTGTGAATGTTTTCCCTCAACAGAAGGAAAATTTCCAGAATTTGGGGGTTGACTCCAGCCTAATTTTCTAATGTATCATATTTAAACAAAACTCCTGTCAAGCCCTGACATTTAATCCTACCAGCAGGTCAAGCCCCCTCTCTGTTCCCCCACCCCCTGCAAGGTCACCAAAGGAAGCACTCAGCATATCCTGTTTTTAAAAAGATATTGTAAAAAACCCAGACCGGTTTAATGTTTAGTTTGAAGCAGCACAAGCAGCTTCTGGTGTGTGAAAAGGCACCTGACAGAGGGGAGTAATGAGGGCAGAGCCAAAACACTGAACCATCTCTCTGGCATCTACGAGGTCCCTGCACAGCAATAAAATTTTATGGGTTCAGTGGACATTAGGTCGACTCGGTAAACACTTCTTCCCGCAGGTTTTGGAGCAAAATAGCTGCCTGGCAGGCAATAAAGTCTATACGGCCCGGCTAGTGTGCGAGGGAGACGCGGGATCCCCTGCACTGCCCTAACACCGCACACTGCTCGGCTTCCACTCACGCCGGTAGGAAAAGCGACCCTCAGAGGATCCACGGACCTTACGGATTTTCACTCGTGACTCAAAAAAACAAATATCAGCGAGCCGAAAACGGCTGCCCGAGGTTCCAGGCATAGGCAGGGCACACACGAGCCCAGCACATCGTGCCGGCGGGGCAGCTACACACCCCCCTGTCCTGCATCCCACCCCTCTGCCCGGTATCCCACCTCCCTGTCCTGCATCCCAACCCCCTGTCCTGCATCCCACTCTCCTGCCCCGCACCTCCATTGTAGCAAACACCCCCCGACCTGCCCCTCTCACGTCCTTAATTACATCCGAAACACATCCCACGGAACCCCCTCAGCTGCCTCGGTGTGGGCACGCGGGGCGAAGCCGCCTGTCACCATGACATTGCAACATCCATGAATAGCACGGCAGGCGCCCATCGCAGGAGGCATTCCTGCCGGCGGCGAGCGGCGGAGCGCGGGGGTCCCCGCAGCCGTGCCCCGCATTCCTGCGCACAGCCCCGCATCGCTCGCACCCCGGGGAAGGGCATCCCCATCCCGCCGCGCTCCGGGCGGACACAAAGGCTGGCGGCGGTACCCACCTCTCCTCCTCCATTGTGCGGGGCGGCGGCGGGGCCGGCTCAGCGCCCCGGGCCCGGCATGGCTGCGAGCGGCCGCCCCCGCCCGGGGCCGCTTCCTGCGGGAGCGGAGCGCTGCGTGC
>VZRV01023441.1:186282-199170 GCA_013398115.1 Falcunculus frontatus | reverse complement strand
GCCCCGCTGCGGCGGCGAAATAGGTCAGGGACAGCCCCGAGCCGGCCCGGCGGAGAGCGGGACCCGCCGGCAGAGGCACGGGCAGCGCCGAGCCCGCGGGGCAGCTCCCGGCCCCCGGGCATCCATCGCTCCCTCCGCCCGCCGTACGGCGCTGCCGCTGCCCGGGAGTTGTCCTCCGGAGAGATGGCGGAGGAGCCGAGTGGCCCAAAAAGGCTTCAGTCCCTGCGATCTACGGACTGGACAAAAGTTTCAGCGGCTGAACATCCCCAGTCCCGAGGTCAAACCCGCGCACAGGGCAGCGCGGGAGAGGAGCGGTGATGGTGAGGACGAGAGAGTCCCAGCGCTCCTAAGTCTCCCCACTCCCACCGCAGAAAGCAGGATCTTGCCTCCAGTTCCCCGACTTATCTAAACCTTCCTGTCCTTTATGCAACCTATGAGGCCAAATACATCGTGCATAGGCAACATGGGTCCTTCTCAACTACAGATGCTATTTAACCTAAAGCACTGAACTAAATTACATTTGTCATTTTTATTCCAATTTATACAAATGCACAGACTTTTATATAAATCTTTTCTCCCCCTCATTTTATTGAAAGAATTTTTCAGTTGTATTCTGCACCAGTGAGGCCTTAGAAGTTAATTGTATTAAAGACAAGAAACGTTTGCCTTCTTCATTACTCATTCATTCACAAAATGTTCTTTGGCAAAAGGGAGAGATAACTGGAAGTATCAAGAGACTCCTCTTGGAAGATGCCATTTCATCTCTTTTGTAAATAAAATTACCTCACTCTTATATGTTTCTCCTCTAGCCATGTCCTCAGCCCAAGTTTCATACATCTTTTTAAAATGCATCAGCAATGATGATTGAACAGATGCTATTGTACCTTCCACAGGAGGGTTTCATAATCTTGCTGAGAATCTTAACTACTCATCACCCTCATTCTTCAGATAAATTTAACACACCTGAAACTTAAAGGACTTTATCAAAGACACATGGAGATTGAGAGTCCTGCTATTTAAACACCATTTGGCAGCCTACCCACAAACGGAAGAAATACAGATAAAGCCATGAAGTCAAACCTCACACAGAATTCAGGCACAATTCCTTAATTTTCCCTGGAGAATCCAGTTAAACTCTCAGTTTAAAACATCCACATCCTTGAGTCCTTTCCCCATGTCCAGTCTTACACTGTTGATGCACAACATGAAAAACTGCAAGACACAAGCTCAAACCAGAGAAAAAGGAACTATATAAAAATAGTAGAATTTATCTCGGAAATGAGGGCTAGAGCTTGTTTCCATTGAGTAAATCCCTCAGTAATCATAAAAAGTCCAGATACAAGAGCAAGTCCTGAAATTGCTGCTAAGTGCCTGTGTATTTTTATTAACACAAAGTTTTCCAACAACAAAATATTAGGCTTTCACCTTAAAAATTTACAGGTCACTCCAGTCAGCCAGGGAGCTAAGCACCTAAATTGAACCAAACCAGCAATACCTTCTTCTGTGCTTTGCCCCATGGGCTTGTGTACCACTGGATTCTACAAATCGTGAGAGCAAACACAGAAAGATAAATCCCAGTGACAGACAAGAGCAAAACAGTGAATAGTCCTTGCTGGAGTGGGACAAAAGCATGTTCCAGTAATCAGAGATTATTTTTATAGCAGTCTTGCAAAATAATCATGACTGGGTAACAACCCCAAGACAAAAATTGCTTGTTTGTTTTTAAGTGCAAAGACTGGTATCTCGAAAAAGCATTCAGCCAAAAGGAGTTAGTGACACCTGATGGGTGGAATTTTTTCAGCCTCTTTCAAAAATTCCTAGTCTCAAGTAGTTGAAAGTTCCTCCTACATCCAATCTACCTTCGATCACTGACAACCATATAACCAATGCCCAGGGTAGAAATGTCCCCAGAGCACCTGTTCCAGCCAGTCATCCCTCAGCCCACCAAAAGCTCTCCAGATTCCTGTGACAATCTTCAGATCTACAGTGAAAAACCAAACACCCCAGTTCCAAGGAGCCACAGAAAGACGAGAAAGCAAAGCATTGCCAGTGTCTCCACAGCAGCAAAGAATTTTTTCAATAAAAGTAGCACAAAGAGAGGGAATAAAAACAATCCCAACCAATCTGATCCAAAACTCTCTCCTGGCCCAAAATCCAGCAGCTGGTTTAACCCTGAGGTTATAAGGAAAGGACACTGACTGCTTATGAGAATTTAATTCTGTGAAGAGCCCCAATACACTCAGACAACACCCTGTCAATCTCCACAGCCTCTGCAGAAGCCTGAAAGAGTCACTTCACTTCCCAAAAACCCAGCAGAAAGCAAATTGCATCAAGTTGGGAAAAATCCTTCCTAGCTCTGCAAGGCAAACTGCAAGAGTCCTGAATCACTGGATCATCCAGCCTGAATACAGCACAAACAACAATTCAGGAACACTTCACTCCCCTGTACATTCCTGTTTCCAGGTATATACCAATATACAGGCTCCAGAGATCCATATCATAAGCAATTTCCTATCTTTAGCAGCTCTCCTGCTTAGTTGCATAATCCCCTCCATGAAATAGTTAAACAACTTTCTTTAAAAATCTATGATTTCAGCATTGAAAAGCTGGGAAAGGAGTATATAAAACACTGCATTCATGGAAGCTTCCAAGGCTGCATCTTCTCAGCCTAAATTGTTTTTCATTCTGGTTTTTCTTTTTAGAGATATAGCTACTTAAATAAACATATATGTTGATATATATAAACATAAAGGTTTCTTTTTATTAATGTATTTATTAAGTATATACATTTACGTCTGAGTGACCAAACTGATCTCACCCTGAAGCTGGTCCTGCTTTGAGAGTTCTTTGAACCAGATCATCTCCCGAAGTCCCTACCAACTAAACTTATTTTGTCATCCTAATTAAGTAAATACTCATTTAGACAGATCTGTATTTAGATCACATGTTTTCTTGGAAAAGGTTCACATAGGGCATTAATATAAGAAAAGCACTATATAAGGTATCTGCTGGAATAGCTGCCTTGGTATCTCCAGGGCTAATTGCAGCCACTTGGAGGTGGTACTCAGGTACTGCAGTGGCTCCCAAGGGACCTAGAGGTCGAGGTGCCTCAGCAGAGAAGTCCCGAGGATATCTGCTGCCCAGCCACTGCTAGAATTCAGTAACAAAACCAAGACAGCAGCTAAAATTTACCTACTACAGAAGCTCACAGGAATCCAAGTTATCAGAAGGCTCAAAAGGATGCTCTAGGAGACCTCCTAGGTAAGGACCTTCCCAGAGCTGGAATCAGGGATGTTCTGGAAACTGAAGCAGTAAGAGAATCCCACCGGAGCACTGTTTTCTAAACCATGCGATTCGTAGAGCAGGGGCTGGAGCACCCACCCCAGCACTCCCCCGCGATCTGCTCTCCTGCCGGAGATGCTGCAGGAGCCACCAGCATCCCCAGCGGCGCTCCGGGCTGTTGCCCTCTGCTGGCACACATCCCACTCCCGCGCTCCTGCTTGCATAGGCCAGCACAATCCAGCTTTACAACGCAGCTTTCCTTTAGTCTGTTGTATAAATCACAATTCCTATAGAAATAGTGGGTTTACTCCAACAATTTCATAACAACATTACCACCTTTAGAACAACGACCTGTGACCATCTCCACCCCAGCTGGGATTTCTGGGGCATCAGCCATTCCACTGCTCACCCTACAGAGCTGAAAACGTTCTTCCTGCTGCTCTTTGGGCTCTTTCCTGGAGCACAAGCCACGGATGTCACCCGCAGTCACCCATGCCAGAGGCACACACTTCCTGCCCTGCAGTCATATTACATATTTATCAGAAATTTGCAGGAAGATTTTCAGATAGATTTTATTGTTCCGAATTTATTGCTCAAAAGGAAAAAAAGATCAGGAAGAAAGCTGTAAAAACAACTCTTGTGGGCACTGAAACAAAGGCCAGTATTCAGTTGCCTAAATGCTACCAAGTCCCTCTGCCTCCTTAGAGTCTGCACCTACTGAGTGTACAGTTCTTGCTAAACACTGAGAAAAAGACTAAACTCGAGAAAAAGTTTAGGCTATGGACCAAAAAGTGGTAATTTTTTAACCAAAATTTTTCTAATAAGATACCATTTTAATGTGATTCTTCATCTTTATAACACAACCCTTAATACTTCCACTACTACCTTCTGTAATAAGGGGAAATTATCCGTATGCTTCACAAAGATGGATGGCTTAATTAATATTTGTATGCTATAACTCAGAGAGAACAGCATAAACAAAGCTCTTCCCATTCAGGATCTGAACACCATAATCCAAGTCTCTTTACTGTTATTCCCTGTACACTCATCATCTTGCTCTCTTCTTCTTGCTCTTCTTGCTCTCTTAATTTTTTTAAACGTTTCATTTCTTGCTCTTTGCAAAAGCCAAGAAACACAGTCCACCACCCTCATATCGTAATAGAATGCACTGCAGCATCAACACGAATGAGTGAATGCCACAGATGCCATACACAAGCATTTAGACAGGATTGTTTCTGCAGGCACATTATTTTACCAGAACAGAAAAACCTGTCTCAGGCAGCATATTCCTCACAGGTAACAGACTGTCCTTCATTATCCTGCCTGGTATTTTCTGGTCAAACTTCTTTTTCTGTTCAATATTCCATAGTATATTCAGAGTGGGAACTGTATGTCAGGGGCTCAGCTCAGGTTTCTGTTCACTTACTGGACTTCTGTGGTGTGCTTTTCAGGGCTCAGCTTTCCCATCCTCTCATTCACACAGAAGTGCACCCTGTGAAAGAGAAAAAAAAGCACTTTAAAAAGGCATTAGAGAGTGTGTGGCATCAGCTCGTTGCAACACTTTTGGCATAGAGGAGCTCTTCCTTTCGAAGGTGCCGTTTCTCAACTCCCTCTCATCCGACTCCCCAAAATACCGAAAACAAGAGCTCCCTGTTGCCACCACCTACACACAAAGCCATCGTAACATTTCCAAATCACACGTGGTGCTGATTCATCACCAAGCTCATGCCTCAAAGATTTAAAAGTAAAATTGATACCACAGAGAGGAAGTTGAGATTTTAACTGATTCTGGGTGAGTAAAAGAAAATTCCCAAAACAACATCTAAATGATGTCATTTGAGAAAAAATTATTTGCCTGCATTTAAGAGTGCAGAAAATAATGGATGGATGGATGGATGGATGGATGGATGGATGGATGGATGGATGGATGGATGGATGGATGGATGGATGGATGGATGGATGGATGGGCGGGCCTAAGGGGAAAAGGCACATTGACTGCAAGGGCTGGGGCTCCTTGTGCTCCTGGGGATCTCTCTTTTTCAGGAGGATACATCTCCATGAAAGTAATAGTAGAAAGCTGGCAATACTCTTGCAGAACGCAGTTGTTAACCACCCCGTGCAAGAGGCATTAGTAATGACAACTCCAAACATCCTGCAGTCCAGTAGTGACCTCGGGGGAGAAGTCCTGAATTTGCAATCAGGACTCAAAGGAGCTCTCTCCAATAAATGCAGCATCATTATTACAGCAGTGGTGGAAAGAAAACAAGTCCAAATGAAATCTCAGTGAAGGACTTCAGCCAAATTTGTTACCCAGTAAACTTAAATGATTACTAAAACCTGAAGAGGTACTAAATAAGCACAAGGAGGGAATTGGGAATGTAGCATCAGGAATCTTTCACAATGCTGCGACCCAGCCCAGGAACAGCCAGTGAGCCCGAAACCAGAGGACATCCCTTCTGAGGAGGGAGGGGATCTGGAGGATGAAACTGGAGTAAACTATTTCAAAACACAGCTGATAGTGCTGTGCTTGTATACAATAAGAAGGTAAGCACAGCCTCCCCCCAAGGGCATGCCCTGCCCAAGCTGCAATTTGTTCATCCGGATGTGTGGTTGGGAGAGGGAGGCTTCCCACTGGAGCTGGGTTAGTGTGCAGTAAAGAAAACAAGATTATTGATCCACAGAGAAAAAATAAAAAGCACATGAGCCTCCAGTCCCAAACTACTCATGCATTTTACCTAGCATTGCTTTAATCCAAGTCTGTGCTGGAAACAGGTTCAGTACTCCTGAACTTTCTTCTCCCCAGTCAGTGCCTGCAGTGACTACACTCACGCTTCCTTCCCCCCAGGGTTTTGTGGAACACAAATTTTCTTACAGAAGAGGGAAAGCAACAAAAATTACAGAAATGACAGAAGAGACTGAGATTATATTAATCGTTTATATTGACTAGGTTACAGACTAAGAGCGTGGTTTCAGATGTGTGACTTTGCATGTCTTTAAATTCAAACAGCATTCCCAGGAGAACAGGGCTTCTGTGAGACAAACCAGTTGGCAATTCCATGGTACAAAGTAGCATTTGAACAAATAATGTACTTTCAGATTCGTCAGCTCGTTTTACTTCTAAGGAATTTTTCTGCAGTGTTAATCAGTGATTGGTACTTTGATGGTGGTGAGCAAATGCACATCTTGACACATTTCCAGCCAGAAATGTAATTCCTTTCTAAATTGGCATAGATTCCTCACTGCATTAGTCATGAAAAGAGGTATTTATAGTGGTTTAATGAATATAATATGCACCAAAATGGTACATAGCTCAACATAGTCCAATTTAAAAAGAAAAAAAAAAAAGAAGAAGAGCTATTCTTTCAAATCTGTGTATTTTCCATCTGCGAAAGCATTTGGGAATGAAACAGTAAGCATCATTCTAAGAGGGTTAATATCCAGATGCCTCAGACAGATGGCATTATTAGTCTGCCTGGGCTTGACATCTAGTTTTCCAAGTTAAGGAGCTTTGGTTCCTTGGATGGCTGACAATCTGAGAATAGCCAGTGCTCTAAGCCCGACATTTACTGTAACAGCAACAGGCAACATTGCAGCTTTGCCTAAAAGACTTTTAGCAAAAAAAAGTTACATCAAGATTAACCACACTCAGAACATACTTTAAAATGCTGCTGCCGCTTCAGGTTAGGACTCCTAATGGCAAAGGCTGAACCATGGACAGAGACCAGTACTTTAATTTTATTTTTTATGCTGGCTGGTTTTTTTCTTTTGCTACAGCCTAGACCTGAACTGTACCATCTTTTTAACTGTTCAGTCTATTCAGTAGATAGAACCACAGGAAACAGAAAAATCTGAAGAATGTCTCTCTTCTGCAGTGAACTACAACTTTACAGCCGTTGTTCTTTCAGGGTTCCCGCTACCCATTTTCCCAGAGAGATGTTTTTAAGGAGAATATAGGGTTTATTGGATTAAAACACTCTGAGAATCATATGAACAAGAGGTATCAGTTCAAAAGTGACTATTTCCGCCCATTTATATATAATAGAAATTGATGAGAGCTCTGGGAGCAGAGAAGGTAAAAAGACTAGGATTTGTCAAAGTGAACAACAACGAGAAAAGCACTCAACTCCATCAGCTCCTTTACAAGTCCTAGGTATATAGGTAAATAATACAAAATTCCTAGGGAAACATACATAGCAGGAAGACTTTCATCTTGTAATAAGAAATACACATCTGACACTCATCAATAGTAATGCTTACATTACAGCACAAATAAATACTCATTAAAGGTAAGTGGAAGTAGAGGTAACGTCTGTGTGTGCATATGCATGCACATACCAGAAATAATAGACCAGTAATGCTTCAACAGGAGACATAAAAAATGTCCATCAACAAAAGCAAACAGTGCTTGTTGAGGCTGGCTCAGAACTCCTTGTGGTGTGCTTGCATTGTGAAATACATTTTCAAGTGAAGCAAGGATACAACTGTTTTATTCATTAAGAAATACAAAAATAACAAGCAGAAAATTCATGTTTAAGGGACACATACACCAGATCACAGAACCAGTTAGGCAAAACATGTTAAATAACCTACTGTTTTGTAAACTACGCCTCTGGCTAGTGTGAAAGACTGAAAATTGGGTGTTACACTTTTAATCACCTAATATTAATCCAAGGTATTATCCAGACAGTTCGAAAAACCACTGAAAATGCCTTCTTCCAAATAGCTCAAGAAGTAAAAGGTCTGCAACAATGTAAATCACATATATGTGGTATTAACTGTTGATTACATGATAAACACTAATGGATAGTGGCTACAACAGGTCAAACAATCCTAATCTAAAGGTTTGGATAAGCTGCCCTCTATCAGAAACCCAAACATCTCACAGACTGCAGAAGCAAAACCCCATTCTCACAAAACACACCAGGTTTTGTTCACTGTGTGGGCGTCAGAGCGGTGTCCTTCAGGCTAGTTTTAGGGATTAATTAACAATATAATGATTTAAGCCAAACTTTTTCATTTTAGATAAACATCGAGGTCCTAAGCATCACTGCGGCTCAGACCCTTTTTGGCAGCAGTGGGAATGCCATGTTGGGACAGTAGTATCAGCTGACAGGGCAGGATAATAAACCAGTTTTCTAACCTATACTATCCAATTAGATGGATAGTATAGGTTAGAAATGCTATTTCAATGCTAAATGAAAGCAAAATTTGCTTTACAGGGATCTAAGGGGGGGGGGGGGGGGGAGAAAGACACCACAAAGCATTTGGGAACTTTACATTTTTAGCCATTTTAAGTATTTCTGCTTCACAGGTCATTAAGTCCGTAAGTGCAAAGTATCTGGTAGAGTTCAGGCACACCTCCTGTCAGTGCCCAGCTGTGCACACCCCCATCTCCCCGCAGGGCTGAGCGCCTGAGAGCAGGACCGGGACTCCCAGAGCCAGTACTGGAGCCTGGACTACAGCTGCACTGCAACTCTTGCCACGCACAAGAAAAACGCAAAAGCTTGCCCAGTTCTGGAGAGTAAGGATTGTCCACCCAAGTTACACTACCGAAGCCTGCAGGGCAAGACACAGCTTTTATTTTGCAAGTGTGTCACACAGTGACTCACAAAGATTTACGGCCATCGAAGCTGTTTGAGCTGTTACCACTGCTCTAAACCACCTTTTCAGCACCTCATTTTAAAACAAACACCTGGGAGGTACTTCCACAGATTTGTGAAAGGATCATTGCACTACGTATACAGGTGTTTAGCATGTTTCTTTTTTAATGCAGTAGTAGTCAGTACTATAAAAGTGTAAGTTAGGCTAGTTTTATTAGCCAAATAAAATTTATAAGTCAAGAACAAATTATACTTTAGAGTAGACATGAACACCCATTACTATTAAAAAACTGTATGTACATCACAACACACAGAGTTCAGTGACACTGTCGTTTGAAAAGTTTGGCTTTGGGAATTCCATTTTGGTCATGCAGATTACAAAAATAAATGAACATCTGTGTTTTAAGAAAACTACCACACTTTTACTTTATTAAATGCGGAAAGCAAACTAATTGCTCTTACTTTCTCACAGGTGACACCAACACAGTCCAGCATTTGGTCCTGAACAGAAGGCCATTAAATTATTGAGATAATTTCAGACATAAGAACTTCAGAACTCAACTAGAAACTAAGGAACAGCAAAGTAAAGTTACTATATTTCCATCTTCATGACCTTCCTAAAGCAACTGTGAAGTCACAGACTTATTTACATGCCAGCTACACACCTTATTTCATCTCAGTTCTTCCTATGCACCTCTATGCAGACAAATCCACCCAGGGGTCAGAAAATCATTAAATACCATTAAACACATAAGCAAAGCTTTATCAACAAATCTCTTATTTCTAGGAACTGTACTAGAAACAGGTTTATATTCCAAGAGAGTCTTTAACGCCACCAATACAGATCTGCACTTCTCTATATTCTGTGGTACACCCTGGCATTGCTGCCCCTTAGCCAACCAGCACTTACACAATCCTCTCCAATGTCACCTGCAGGGTCACAGACACCACAAGTCAGAGGAGAGCAAGTGCCACCTACTCAAGCCACCAGAGAACACTGTTAAACAGGTGACAATCTTTTGAGGGAGACACTAGGCAGCCTATTCCTTAATACATGTGCAATTTCTGGGATCAGCTCTTTGTTTTAGTAGACATTAGTCCCACAAGGACTATTGCACACAGGTAACAGCACATTTCAGCACAGCAGTTCCCAAACTGTCAGATTTCACACACAAAGTCACTTTTAAAAAAACCTACTCAGTTCTAGTATAAACATATTCTGTCACAGCACATAACATGAAAATACCATAAAGCAGTAGTTGGTGCAAAAACTTTTAGCTTCCCAAATGACAAGACATGTCACAAAAGTGAATTTAACCATTTCTCTGCAAACCAGGCTGTCCCTCAATAAGGTTAAGGCACCTCACCACTGCAAGGGACTAAATCATACACCCAAACTAAGACACAACCTAGAACTCCATAGCTCGTTTCAGCTAAAAACACGAAAACTGTGCTTCAAATGAAGTTCGAGGATGACTGTCCAACGTAGTTGTAAAGTGCAAAGGTACAGAAAAAGACTTCAAGCCCAGTGAGCTGAAATAAAAACACCTGAACCTGTGCACGAACAAGAGCTGGCACTTGCAGTGTTTTACAAACTCAAACTCTGAAACTTGACTTACAACAACGTATGAGTGATGCTGGTGCACAACAGTGACTAACAGGCTTTTGAGATAGAAAAATTACAATTTAATTGCAAACTGCAAGTTATTTGGAATCTATTTATAAAAGCTCAGCTAAGCCAAAGAGAACCAGTCTCATTATAAGAGACATAAATTATCACAGTCAGAAGGACACTCAGCTCTTAGTTTAAATCCTGATGATACCAAAACGTTGTCCTGTTTAAGCTCATACAGGTAATTAAATTGATGCAATTTCACTTCTAATAGCAACAAAGCTCATTTCAATTTAAATCATCATCAAGTTAAATTGATACCAAATAGTGACTATACATTGAAATTTCATGCAAAATCCTTCAGCCCAGAAGCACCAACCCTACACATTTAACTTTTCACTGGAATCAGTGGGAATTATATGTCTAATATCTTGCATATCTGGAGCAAAGCAGAAAGCAGCTTTTATGATGCAGTCCCATGAAACATCAGCATTCTAAGAGCTTAGAAACCTGAAGTCAAAATAACTTTGTACTTTTAAAATCCATGCCCCACATCATATATACTCTCACTCAAGCATATAAGGAATTCAAATCTTTTATTTGATATCCATAAACCCATAAACGTTGCTATTCTATATTTCTATGCAGGAAGGCAGTTTTCCCCTAAAACATTATGCTTTTTAATAAACAACAAACTTTAATTCTATTGCGTGAAAGGGCTACAAATATACATTTTTTTAATCAAGCAGACTACACAGATATCTTTGCTTTACAACTGGCACCTATGTTACTGGTACACTTGCTGGCTCAGTTCTGAGAGCTCTTTGCCCACCGTTTAGATCACCACTTTCTGAAATACGGGCAACTGCAATTATAATTTTTTTTAATTACGTGCTGAGGCAGGTATTACAAATCCATTCCTTTTTTCTCCCCCCATCAGTGATCAGGGACCCCATCTTTATTCACATGCAGACATCACTGCATTCTACACCACTCATCTAGTGGCATAAAATAACCTTCCAAAGTCTGGTACAATTGTTAGCAAGCCAGTTTTACTCCTGTTTTAAGGAAGCCCACAACACGGGACTGCCATCCTGACGGTAGGTGGAGCTGTGAGAGTTCTCGGGGAACTTTAAGGAAGGACAATAGTTCAGAGTGAAGTCTGTTAACCCGGGGCTAGGAAAACAAGTATGCCTTTAATAGAAGCAGTAAATATCGACCCTTTCCTGGACGGAATCACACACAGACAAACCGAGGACTTGAAAACTAAGCAATAAGAAATTCTGAACATTTTATATGAATGAAGCACATGCTTAACACAAACTATTTCTTCAAAACTACACAGTACATACGCTGATGGAAAAGTCCTATAGAAAAAATTGACCAACCATGTCAGCACGTCAAACTGCCTAGTACAAGATGGTGGATGCACACAAACTGCCAAAGTGAGAATGGAGTATTTAAAAAACAGACCACATCCACGGATTAGTACTTCAGAAATTTCTCTGTCGAGTGTTTGAAAACAACTAGCAAAAAAGTCAGTTAGGACCTTTACTGGCAACAAAATATTTACTACTCTAAGTACACAGATTTTTTAAAGCAGAGGAACACTTGCTTCAAACCTAGAAAAGCCTTAAAACCGTACGGAATTGATCCTAGGAAAAAAAATTAGACGTGTAAAGGTCAATGAACACAATGATTTATTTAAAAAATAAAAAACGTAAAAACCATTTTTTTCCTCCTTTACAGAAATGTTAAAAGTCAGTCATGGGATCCGAGTAGCTTTTGTAGAAAAAAACGTAGTATCCAGGTATCGAGTCCTTACAACAAAGGAAATTCCCCCCTAGCCCTCCCCAGTTTTTACTCCAGATCAGCAAGACACTTCCCACCCCGCACCCCTCAAAAAACAAATTAAAACAAGACATTTTTCGTTGCTAGTATAAAAACGACCAAGGTCCAAGTAATAATAAAAAAATAGAGTCCATCAATGACTGTAACACAAAATATGTGTATGTGGGGCCCAGTCCATCTTCAGAGAGAAAGAAGTGGCACAGGCAGCAGAGGCGACCCTCAGGGGGCATTTAGGAGCCGCTCCCACAACAGGGAGGCATTTAAAAGGAGCTGCCCTTCGGCGAATGAGGGGAGAAACCATTTAGAAGCTGCCCCGTACCGAAGGGAGGGCTCTCCACGCCCCCCCCAATGGGTATGGGCGCTCCAGCTCAGAAAGAGCCGCCCCCGTAGCCTCCCCCACCATAGCCTCCTCTGTACGGTCCACTGTTACTGCGGCCCCCCCAGTTGCCGCCCCCTCCTCCACCTCCTCCGCCGCTCTTCATGGGGCCGTAGGAGGACTGGTGCTGGCTGTAGCTGCCGAACCCGCCGTACCCGTTGCCGTAG
>VZRV01023441.1:62689-186227 GCA_013398115.1 Falcunculus frontatus | reverse complement strand
GCTGCCATAGGAGCCGTACCCGCCGCCTCCTCCCCCGCCGTAGCCGCCGTAGCTGTTGTAGCCGCCGCCTCCTTTGGAAAGCCCGTTGTGATCCCGGTTGCCGGAGCCGCCGCCGCCCCGACCCCTTCCTCCTCCTCTACCTCCCCGGGAAGGCCTGGAAGAGCCGCCGCCTCCCCCACCGGCCTGGATGTCCTCCTTGGGCACGGCCTTCTTGACCTCCACACGGTGGCCCTGGATCGGGTGGAACTTGACCACGGCCGCCTTATCGGCGGCGTCGTGGTTCTGGAAGTAGACGAAACCGAAGCCGCGCTTTTTCCCGCTCTGTTTGTCGGCGATGATCTCGGCCTTCTCCACGGGGCCGAACTGGCTGAAGTGCTGCACCAGGTCCCCTTCGCCCACGTCCCCTTTGAGGCCGCCCACGAAGAGCTTCTTCACCTTCGCGTGAGCGCCGGGCTTGGCCGAGTCCTCCCTTGACACAGCCCGCTTCAGCTCCACCGCGTTCCCGTCCACCGCGTGGGGGGACGCGGCCATGGCGGCGTCCGCCTCCTCCACCGCCGAGTAGGTGACGAAGCCGAAGCATCGGGAGCGCTTGGTCTGCGGGTTGAGCACGACCACGCAGTCGGTGAGGGTGCCGTAGGCCGCGAAGTGCTCCCGCAGCCCGGCCTCCGTGGTCTGCACGTTCAGCCCGCCGATGAACAGCTTGCACAGCTGCGAGTTCTCCATGCTGCCGCCGGTGCCGCGCCTGGGCCTGGCGCCGAGACTCCTCCTCCTGTTCGGGGGCAGCTCCGGAGGTTTTTTCCCCCCCTGCTCCGTCTTGCCGCTTCTTCCCCCTGCGAGCAACGCGACCTCACGGCTGCGGCGGCCGCCGGCGGTGGCTCCCTCGGCGCGGCCCGGCGCCTCCGCTCCGCCTCACCTGACCGGCAGCACAGTCGGGGCGTCCCCAGTGCCGCCGCTCCCCCGGAAAGGCGGGCGGGGGTGGGGGCGAACACAGGCGCGCACAAAATGGCGGCGGCGGCTTCTCGGGAGCGCGGCCGGCGACTGGTGCCCACACAAAGGGGCCGCCGGGAGCCCCGCCCCCCAGCCCCGCCCCCCGCGCCACCGCAGCCAAGGAGAGCGGCGCGTCGGCGCCGCCCGCCATTCATCTTTAAGGGGCGTGACTTCTCTCGCGATAGACGTGTTCAGCGACCAATCAAAGGGCGCGACCTCCGCTAAAGTCCCGGAGTTGGCCAGTGACGGACGCGGCTTGCAGCGAATAGTGACGCGGGACGCATTCCGCGCGCGCCGGGCGGAGGGGTGGGGCATGCAGCGCCAATGCGCCGGGNGCCCCGCGGCGGGCGGGGGCAGCGCGCGGGGGGCGGGGCGCGCGGGAGCGTTTGAAACTCGGGGACCGTTGGGCGCCCCCCGCGCGCGCCCCCCATGGCGGAGCCGCTGCTCCCGCGCGAGGGGGCCGGGGGACTCCCCCACAGCCACAGAGCGGCTCAGGCTCGGGACCCACAGCGGGCTTCTGCCCCAACCTCCCCGCTCCAGCACAGAGCACATAGCACAGGATCGCGTCCACATGGTTCGGGGATATCCCCAGTGAGGGAGACTCCACATCCTCTCTGGGCAGTCTGTCCCAGTGCTCGTCACTGCACAGTAAAGAAGTTCTAACTCATGTTCAGGTGAAACTTCCTATGCATCTGTTTCTGCCGTTGCCTCGTGTCCTCGTGGTTGGCACCGTGAAGCCGAGCCTGGTCAGCCTCTTGGCACCGCCCCTTTGGATACCCACACTGCCGGCGCCCGGAGCGGCGGCACCCGCTGGGCACGGCGCCGGCCGGGCTCCACCTCCGCCCGCTGTGTTCACACCTCACCCCTCGCCTTCCCCAGCCCGCTTCTGACTCCCCTTCTCGGGGGTTGAACCCCCCGGTCTGCCCTGTTCCTCTCTGCTCCCTGTCAGCGACGGATCTTCCCTCATTTGTGTCCCACTTCCCCTTGGTAACCCGCTCCCAAGTGCCCGATCTGTGCTCACAGGACACTGAGCGGCTGCAGCGTTTCCCGAGAAGGGCAGCGGAGCTGGGGCAGGGTCTGCAGCACAAGACTGGTGAGGAGCGGCTCAGCCTGGAGAAAAGGAGGCTCAGGGGGGACCTTGTGGCTCTGCACAACTCTCTGACAGGAGGGGGCAGCCAGGTGGGTGTCGGGCTCTGCTCCCAGGGAACAAAAGGATGAGAGCAAACAGCCTCAAGTTGTACCATGGAAGAGTTTAGGTTGGATACCAGGGAAGAATTCTTCATGGAAAACAATGTGCAGCCCTGGCACAGGCTGCCCAGGGCAGTGGTGGAGTCACATCTCTGGAGGGATTTAAAAGACATGCAGATGTGGCACTTGGGGTCACGGTTCAGTGGTGTCTTTGGCAGTGCTGAAGGAAGGGTTGCATGCGATGATCTTGGAGGGCTTTTCCAACCTAAACGATTCTGTGATTCTTTCTCACTCACTGTTCCTGCTACTGTTTCCTCCCCTGCTTCCCAGTCCTCTTTCCCACCCTATCACAGCCTACTCACCCTTAAATCTTGCCTTAGCTCTGAAAAGGAGGTATTTTCCCAGAGAAATAATTAGAGCTGTTCAAGAGTGTGGAGTGATGAATAGTGAGATAGTTTTCCTTTTTTTTCTCTTACTTTTATAGTACACGGAACATTGCCATCATGAAGACTGCAGCATCGCTTTCAACTTAGTGAATTTTTCATTAGAAACAATTTTTTTTTTTTTGGTCTTACAGCCACTGGGGTTTTATGTTAAAAATTATGCAGGAGCTAAGAATGGCTGCAGTTTTGCGTTGGGCACTGTCAGGGTGTAGTTCCACAGCTGCCTGAACTGGTGCAGTGCTCCAGCCCTGCGATCCTGCCTTTTCCCATGTGCCAGGCTTGATGCTTCTGCAAACACACAGCAATCCACTTAAGAGAACTGAGACAGCCATAAATAGTTTTATCATGAAAAAGGACTTAGTTTTCAGCTGCCTCATTTTTTGCACAACCTGCTGGTGCTGGCAGGAGGGAGGAAGCGGAACTGCAACATCCCCCTGATACGGATCAATTGGAAATGCTCCCTTGGAGACACAGACACAAGAGGAACACTGGCTGTGCTGGAAGGTTGGTTAACCACAGCCCCAGAGGAAATCCAGAGAGGCTGAACATGCTTTTGTCTCACAGGCTATGATTGTCACTAACCAGTAACATTAATAGTTGCAATACAGTAATCTGATTTTATTCAAATTGGATTTTTTTGGATGTTATATCCAAGTCCATAGTAAGAGTAACCTATTAAATGCCTGTGTTTGACAGTCACAAGGAAAGTTGTCACGTGTTTAGATCCGTTCATCTCAATGCATGAACTGACACCATCATTTCATCTAGTTTAAGAAAAGAGAATATGCCCATAATGTTACTGAAATATTTGTGGTTTTAAAATGAACAAACATATCCTACTCTATTAAATAAAAATCTTCCCAGAGGCTGTCTGCAAGCTCCACATAATTACAGGAAATAAAAAACTGTATTTTGCCTACTAGTTATTGTAAGAACTGTATGGCTCTTCACAAGATAAATTGTGTCACAGAAAAAAATCCATGAGAGTTTTATAGACCCATAGTAATTTGGAGCAAAAAGGATGAAAAATTAAGAGGAGCTAATTATGGCCTCAGCAGATAACAAAGAAAATGAAGCTTGTTTACAGCTCACTTTCTCTCCCTGAAAATAAGACAGACAAGTAGGCCAAGGAACAGATCATAGAAAAAAGTCACTGCTTGCATCAGGAGAAGGAGGAGGAGATGAGGGTCTTTAAAATGTGAGTAAATCAGTAGGAAAAATCAGCCACTGACTCAATTCAAGTGTAGCCCAAATGCTTCCTCTTCATTTACACTTTTGACTGGTTGGTAAATGAAAGGAAAATGCCTTTAAGACACACATACCCATGTCTTGCATGTGGAAATGTCTCCTCTGAAAACACACAAAGGCCAAGCTGCTCTTGGCCTGGTATCCTTCTGTCCTTCTGTGCACCTGCCTTTCCCAGCTGCCAAAGTGACCTCACCTGCACTCAAAACCCCGCTCAGAGTTCATTCCCCACTCTGAGAGCACTGCACACATCCATGTGCCCTGACACATCCCACCAGGCTCTGGGGATGCAGGTTTCCTAGACAGCTAAACATCAGCTTCTCCTGCACGTCCCGCAGACCTTCATTCCTCCCAGGTCATCTGAGCTGCCCTGGAGATTCCGACGGGACCTCTGCAATTCCTGTCAGATTCATGCCTGCTGAGGCCTCCAGTCACCTGATCTGTACAGCAAGTCACTTGTTATACACATTCCTAGCAAGTAGGTGCCTTTCCGTGCTCCTGAAATGTGCCTTTGTCCTCAAGCTACATGAGCCAGCGAGAGACACAGGTGCTGCCACAGTGACAGTGCAGAACCAAAGACGAGTTTCACTCTGTGTGAGATGTAAACCAGACAACACTCCAGCAGCTACAGCAGCTTCCCCACAGAATTTTTTTAACTGCTTTTTGCTGTAAACTAGTAAATGCAGAATACCATCCTATGGGTTTAAAAATTCCTAGGAAAGCAGCACACAAAAGAAATACATGCTTCTCACTTTCTGACAGGACACTTGCAGCATGACATTTTTTCAATTCTGATAGCAACCTACAGAATAAAAAAAAATCATTGTATAAGCAGCTGAAGTTTCTAAATTTAGGTGCTTTTTCAGATAAAAGCTCCACCTGTATCATTACCTAAAGGAAATGTGTTTCGCAAACCAGAAGGTTTGGCCAAATAATGCCCTGTGTTAAATGTCTTCACGGGACAGTTTAATTAGTGTGTTGGGAAGAAGGAAAGCCAAATCGTTTTCATGCATACACCTTTCTAGTTATTCAGAAGAAATCATACTGCCTAGAGTCCACAGGAGGGCATTACTGCTTAAGAGATTGCAAAACAGAGCTATCTGAGCAGTCCCTTTCCAACACGACTTCCTATGTTACCATATATTCTTAGTAAAAGCTGATACAAAATAAATTATTAAGAAATTCTTTATATCAATTTTTGCCATTCAAGAAACAACTTTGTTGTGCTATTTAATGGGTCCAAACTGCCAAGATGGAAAAGAAATAATGAAGTTTTGGAAAAGAGCATGAAGGGCAATAGAAAAACATTATGAAATCAAAAGTAGTTCATAAGTTATAAATATTTTATCTAAACCCTCATATAAACACAAAGTCATATCTTTTTAACTAGTTTCAACCTCTTTAATCTAGTTACATATGTGGCTTCCATAGTCAGCAGGCATTGATTCTTTTTTTTAAGCAATTTAAGTATATCACTTGAATTTTTAATGAGTTTAAGTATTTTTTTAGTATAGTGCAATGCTCTAGACTTAGGTTTAGTTTGACCTTTCGTCAGACAGGAAGCATTTTGAAGCTACAGGATTCTTTCATACCGACTGTTTGCTGAATTAGTTCTGCACTCACACTGAAGACTATAATAACATCATCTTAGCTGCACACACATTTCACCTGGACTTTTCTAACTAGGCAGAGGTGGGAACAGTTGGGAATACAAGGGATTCAATCATAATTTCCCAAGTCACTCTGAGATACACACACACAGGCAAAGACTTTTATTCTCATAATTTCAGTGAGACATTATTAGACTTTTGGATGCCTCACTCCTACCCAAATCAAGTAGATCAACCCAATCTACACCTCAGGTAGATCGTAATTGTACAGTTCATAGGGAGGCATTTTGTGTAAAAATGCAGCAGTACCATGAGCATTCCCAGCCTGGCACCTTGCTTTAGTTACGGGTGTGAAAACTTCTAAAAGATATACAGCTGTCCTTGGGAGAGCTCTTGCATTTTTGGCAAAAGTTTCTCTTTCACACTGTTCTGCTGTTTCCACTTTAATCTGCATAAACATCAAACCTGTGATCTTACTTTGGAGACTTTCATGAATTAGTCCTGATCAGGAGAGGGTTTTTTGTTGAAAAGGATTAAAAAATACTGAGAGGCAACTAGATATTCTTTTGCCTCCCTAAAGTCTGAACATGACACTACTCAGGATAAAAATCTCTACCTTGTGTAAATTCAGATGGGGAATAAAACACTATCCCCTCTCTTGTATTTGTTTAATGCAAAATAACATAACCTACAGATAAAAAGGTAACAGAATAACCCACAGGTACTATTTCTTCAGTAAGTAGTATCAAAGTTTGTCTACTAAACAAAATCTTCCCAGAGCCCTTTTTAAGGGGAGTTTGCTGAAGAAAGAAACACACCTTTGCAAAGGGTGAAGTGTAAAGTCACCAGAGAATTGAATTTGCATCCTTTTCTTTGGACTTAAGTTACCATTTTTCCTTAAATCCTGCCCTCCCTTCACTTCCCTCTGAAGTTCAATTTCTCTTTTCCTCTTTCATCTTTTCACTCTTCTTTAATAATTCATTATTTCCTTTCTTCTCTTTCCTAAAATTTTCTATAACAGCTGGCCATAATTTGAAGTGATGGGATGAAAGCAAGGCAGCAAAATACAGTCTCAAAAGTCAGGATTCTTGTGAAGGATCAAAGAATGTAGCAATGCTGTGACAGATGTGAGAGAGGAGAACTTTCACTGTACCTTAGTCTGAGACAGACCAGGATCCTAAGTTTTGCCAAAAGAAGACCTGGAGCCAGCAACAATCTCAGCCACACTCTGATCTTTTTCACCTCCAAATTTTTCCTTATGTTTTTTCCAGTTAAATTAAATCTACTTGCTTTTATTTTTTTTCCTCTTAGCTATTCCTAGACTCCAACTACTTCTCATTCCACAGAAACTCTGTGGGGTGGGTTTGTGATGCTTTTGCATGACTGATGTTAAACTTTTTTTGAACACAGCAGGAAGAGTTGTGCTGTGAAGCTCAGTAAATACCTGCCTGAAATTAGCTGTAAGACATCCATGCTATTCAAGAAATTTTAAAATGAAGTGGTGTGAAGTGAGACTTTCTAGACAGAAAATAGCAATCTAGAATTCATATTTTTAATTCAGAAAATCAAAACGCTTATTACAGTTCAAAACATGCTGGAAAATTGAAACAGACTGAGATTAATAGGAAAAACCTTTTGATTATTTAAGTATTTCTTAATTAACAATTAGGACATTGAAAGATGTCATGCCATGAGAACAGCAGGGTTTGGTGCTCACAGTGTTGTTATAAAAAGACTCTAGAATGGGAAAAACCAGACCAGAGATACAAATTGTCATATTCCTCCCAAATCTGTGAACTATTGAAATAATTCATTTTTTGGCAGAAATGACTTTTGGTAAAAGTTAGTTGGAGAAGTTCTAGAAAGCTACAAAGATTTGAATCAGGGCTTGGAAAGTGGACTCTACCATAAAATATGAATTTATGCAGTTGCACTCCTATTACAATTACTCACGTATCTTATCTCTTTTTCAGTGAGAAAAGTAACTTGGCTGACCCAAAAATTAAGATGCTAACCTTCCAGCCAGGGAGTGTATTCATCTTCATCTCAGCTCTATGCCAACTGAATAAAGCCCAGAAATTAGCCAACAGTTCATGGCATGACATAATTTAAAAAACTAATATGTTATTATAAGTAACTCATTTATAGTTAAATCAAATTTTAAAACAATTGACTTTTCATTCTAGGCATGAGCTAATTGAGAATCAAAATTGAGATCAGAATGAGGCATCAAGGATATTGCAAAGCTGTCCTTTAGAGCTATGCAGTATAATGGAGTGAAACCTAAACTCCAGGTAGTGAACATGAATTATTTTTGTGACAATTTTTTCTAATTAGGGGAAAAAACTCTCAGTCATGAAGCAGTGCTCCAACTTACACATGTACATCCATGGAGAAAAAGTCATAGTGCTTACTTAGCTGTTGCTAGTTTGGTCACATTATAAGCTATTTACTGAAAATCCCTTACTAGGGTGTTGATCTCTCCACAGAACAGGAAAATGTGAGGGGAGTGTGTTTTTCCTCCATCACAACATATTATCTTACTTTCATGTCATTAACCAGCACATCCAACACTAACATATGAGATTTCCAACTATTCTTGTTTATTTTTCTGTGCCTCTTTGAAGTGCTATAAAGAACAGCACTTATTAGGAAGCAATAATCCAGGAGAGAGATTTGCGGATGTTGGTTGAGAAGAAGCTCAACATGAGCTGGCAACATGAATTTGCAGCCCAGAAATCCAATTTTATCCTGGGCTGCATCCAGAGCGGTGACCAGCAGGATGATGGGGGTGGTTCTCCCTCTCTCCTCCACTCTTGTGAGACCCCACCTGGAATGCTGCATCCAGCTCTGGAGTTCCCATGTAAGAAGGACGTGGATCTGTTGGAGCGAGTCCAGAGGAGACCATCAGGGCGCTCCGAGGGGTGGAGCAGCTCTGCTCTGGAGACAGGCTGAGGGAGCTGGGAGTGCTCAGCCTGACAAGGAAGGCTCCAGGGAGACCTCAGAGCCCTTCCAGTCCCTAAAGGGGCTCCAAGAGAGCTAGAGAAGGACTTTGGACAAGGACCTGGAATAACAGGACAAAAGGGAATGGTTTTGTAGTGACAGAGGGCAGGGTCAGGTGGGATTTGGGAAGAAATTCTTGACCATGAGGGTGGTGAGTCATTGGAACAAATTACCAGAGAAGCTGTGGCTGCCCCATCCCTGTAAGTGTCCAAGGCCAGGTTGGATGGATCTTGGAACAGCCTGATCTAATGGAAGATGTCCCTGCCCATTGGAACTGGATGAACTTTAAGGTCCCTTCCAACCCAAACCCATCTGTGATTCCATGACCCTTCAGAGATGTTACAGGTCTCTGAACCAGCTCTTGGCCAACCTGCTGTTAAAGAATTCCTTCAGCTGGGAAGCTGAGAAATTGTACATGCACATCTCTACTAAATCTTGCTTTCTAAAGAAGGGGGCTGCAATGGGCAGAAACAAGGACTGCTGCACAGTTCCATGGGAGAAACAACTAAGCAAAAGCAAAAGTTTATAGTGATAAACCATCAGCAAAGATTCCTGCTGGCCGAGGAATCATGTAAATGCCAAAGCAAAAGGTGAACTCTAAGGACTTATATGTTATTTTTCACCAACAGGTTGTTGCCAATGCTACACAAGTTGTTACAAACTCAGAGTTTGAAAATTTATGCCTGTTATGGCACTTCACCCATCACTTAATACTGAGCAATTTAGAAATAACAAGACCATTGATAAAAAGTAAATACAATTCTGCTATCCATTAACCTTTTTTGCAAACAGACGCTCCAGCATCTGGCTGAAAACACCACACTGTGATCCCTCCTCCAGAGCCATGGGTCTCACTTAGCATACATACCTTTGACTTCAGAATTAAACAAAAGCAGCTACACCCACAAGCCTCTGATGCTGGATGTGATCTAATTCACAACAGGTTACAACACAATTAAATCCACATGAGGCAGCAGGTTGATACAACTGTAAAACCAATGGATCACATGTTGAATACTCCCATTTTTCCACAAATGAAGGACTGCATACAGAATTATATCAGAAACAAAGGCATGTAAATAAGCAACATGACCTTTGAAATTTATAACTAGAATCAGAACATCTTTTAATTTTATTGACTTGCTTCATAAACAGATAATGCATTTTTATGGCTTGTTCTGATGCTTATCTATCACATTGCATGTTCAGGTCCTGATTAACTTCCTGGGGTTACAGCACAACCAGAAGCAGAATTTCTACAGTACTTTAGAAAAGCTTTGTTTTTACATTAATTTTGACAATCAAACCCAGTAAGTTCTAGATATGCTTTGGAAAAATATATTCACATTGCTTGATTGTAGCATTTTTGGTTAAAATATCAGAATTCCCAGACCACACCTAGAATAAAAAGCATTGGGTTAAACTAAAGAGAAGGAAGTTTTAGGGGGAAGTATTAAGACAGTCAATTAGGCACTTGAATACCTAACCTAAGATTACCACAGATGGTTAAAAAACAGTCTGGACAAACAAATCATGAATAGACACGAATATATGCAAAGCAGGAGGTTCGTCTGGCTGATCACAGAGGCTCGCTCCACCCTACACCTATTTTATACAAATACTATAGCATGACAACCAACAATATTTTTAGATAATTAGTTCTGAATTGCACTTCAGTACAACATCAGTGTTGCTCATCCTAAAAATCCTACTGCTTTTCAAAAATCACTCTCTCAAAAAAAACAGATTGAGATACTGGAAGGTAAATGGACCCAGGTAAAAATGCAAGAGTTTATGCAGCAACTTACCAGATTGCGGGTGCTAAGAAAAGCCGTTTCTTTCCCAGTCCATAAATGTTCATTCTAAATATTTAGTGAGTAAGCTGAATGCTTACTTTTAGAAACACGTGACTACAAAATGTATGGACTCTTACTGAAAAAACAGCAATAAAAATTAAGCCCCTTTTCACTATGTGCTACTGCAGTGTGCCATGCTTTGCTTTTCAGGAATATTTTTTTATCTGTGGAGTATAAGCTAAAATATCAATTTATAATGAAAATCCGATTATCTTAATTGCAATAAAGCAAATGATACACTTAAAAGGACATGCATGCTCTTTCCAGGCAACCTATTCTATTGCCATATCAGTTAAAGCAATGTGCCATCTGCAGATGTTTATGTATGAAATCCTGCAGAGGGAAAACATTTGAACTACGGAACAGATTAAATAATTGAAAATGAAATTGCGTGATAAGGTGTTTGACAGGGTGGAGGGAAGCAGCACAGTGGAGGAAAATCCATCCCCATGACTACTGGTCCTTCCTCCTCCCTGCTCATTGCTGTTCGACTCTTCTTGGATTCCAGAGCTTGCTTTATTCCTCAGCAGCTTTCCTACAGCCTGGCAGATTCAGTACTGTTGGAAACTGGGGATCTGTGGTTTGTTTCAGACAGAGAAGAAAGGAGAGTTTAAGTATCGCTTTAGGAGAGATGACTTTGCTCTCGATTCTTTTATACAGAAAGAAGATGTGTTTGCTGGCTCTGAGAGAAAAGGAAAATTGTTAAAGGCAGTGTGGATATGACTCGAATTTTTCATCAGGTAAGACGTCAGAAAATCCATAAAACTGTGACAAAAGTTACTGAAATATCTTTTAAAGGATTGTTTTATTCTCTACAACGTATATTTAAAATCGAATGTGAATTTTCCTCCACATTTTATCTGTGCAATACTTAGGAACTTAATAAACAATGTTAATAATTGAAACATTTACTGGTCACCTTGAAAGGATGGGACTGTTCATCTTTCGCGTAGGTAAGAAAATACTTAGGAAAGAAAGCCTTTCTGAAACTCATTTTATTTTAGACCTTTCTTTTGCTTATGAACATTACTGAAATTTTTCTGCAGATAGAGGAATGAAACAACTAGGCTAAGGGGTTTATAATAACTTAATGTTAAACTTTTACTATGGTAGAGAATCTTTTCCAAAATGCATGGATTAGGGGTTGAAGTAATTAATTCTCTTTGTTAAACACTTCAGTTCTGATATCAGCTGTAGTTGCGGTTCAAGGATGCTGATTCCAATAACATTGATTTATTAGATTAAAAAATGCCAGTGTGTATTACAATATAGCTCAACATGCTGCAGTAAATACTAGAGTAACTTATTTTTTTAATGCTGTGAATACTCCAGATGTTTACCAAGACAGGTGAAACTGTTTTATTGCCAAGGAAATGTTTAAATTGCCTTGCAGCATGGCGTGTACTAAAGACTGCACTCTTTAACTCCCAGCACAATCCAAAGAGTGAAAAGAAATGACACATTTTCCTGACAAAAGGACAGTGCAGATGGAGAGTGTGCCTAAAACTGCGGTAGCGAGTGAACTGATTAGGTCAGTAGAGGGACTTTTCCCAAACAGAAAATGCCAAAGAAGCCCTACCATCCTGAATTCTTGGGAGAGGACATTCAGAATTTGCTATCAAACTGTGTTGTGCATCCATGGAGAAATAAACAAGCTTAGCAAATAGTGCATAAAATATTACAAACTTGGCTCAGCCTCATGGCCTTTTGAGTCTCTACAGCTTCTCCTGCTCACATAAAAAGCAGAGAAGAGCAGAGTTTGTCTTTGAAGGTATCAAATCTGTGCCAGCCAGGTGAATACCACAGGAAATGCAAAGAGAAAGATCACCCTCAGGGCAAAGCAGCCAGACTTTAGATCCTCACACTTCTGAAGTGGCAATAAATCTCACTAGGGCAACAACTACCACTGTTGGTGGTAAATTTACCATTTACTGCCTCTTGTCCTTCCAGCACGTGCATCCTTCGGTGTGACAAATCCAGCCAGGCAATTAGTGCTGCTCCAGTGAAAGGTGGGTTACAATGCATTCCAGGAAATAGGGTGCCTGAAGGTGCTGTTGCCCAACCACATCATCGGGTTCTGCAGGATGTGACTGTGTCAGAGTCACAGTCCCTGGCCTTTCTCCTGGACTCAGGAGCAGAAGAATTTTTGGAGGCTGGTGGGCACACAGTGGAGTAGCTCTTGGTCTTGCCCTACTGAAGTAGGGACACCTGCAAGGGACTGCAACAACTGTCAGAGCCACCAGACTTGCACAGCTTTTGCAGCAGGATTGTAGAGTTTTCCATGTCATTAGTGCAATACAGCTGTAACCAAGCCAGGCACGTTCTTTAGGGAGACTACAGGGCTTAATGTTAGCCCTGACCACAGTTTAAGTCATTTTTAGGGCGTCAGGGCCACAAAAAATCACATATATCTACAGCCACTTCCCACTCCAACATGAGTATGCTGATTGAAAAGGATATTTTAATCAGAATGAGAGTGATAATAGAGGCTCTAAAGGCAAGCATGGTGTTTTTTGGAGTTTTCTTAGGATCCTAGTTTGAAGCACCCAAACTTTGTCAAACAGAAATATCAGGATAAAGCAGTCCAGGATATAACTCTGGCTGGAATATTCTTTAAATGTCTGTGGGAAAACAACTACAGAATCATAATCCTAGTTTAACCCTGGATTTGGTGTTTAATTTTGTACAAGCAACCAAACATTTTTTTTTACTCTGTAGTGATTAAATAATGGCAATCATTTCTGTGAAAAGGCTGACACATCTTCTACACATAAGCAGATTATTTCTAGTAATAATAAAACATCCACTTATCCCTTCTTTTTGTGTATCCTCTTTAACTTCCCACTGCTTCTTCATTCTCCTTTCTCCACAGGCTCTCAACATCACTACTGGGGTGAAGAACGACCTCCTTCCAGCAAGTTTTTCCAATAATTTCACGAGGGAATTAAGGTGAGCTAAAGTTGAGTCTTGAAAGATATATATGTAGAACATATATCCATTACCCATTTTCAAATTTTAAAAGTTACTATTTTCATACTTCGCTTTTCCTTTCCCAGGTTGGAAAAAACCTCTTTCTAGCTGGAAAGCTGGTGAGCCTTTAAATTAAGATTGACTTTTGCACTCAGTTATAAATCAAACCCATCAACATATTCTGTTGAACCTAACTCTTCTCATTAATATTAGTTTTAAAACCACAGAACTGTGCTAATACCAGATTTTTTTGCTTGACTCCTGTTTAAGTTAGAGCTGAAAGAGGAATAATTGTCTGTATAAGTACAATGTGAGCTTTGTTTTGTTTACATTTTTCTCCGGTTAGAGTTAGGAAAAAGGACGTACTATCTTCAATGCATCAGCAGAATAGGAAACTCCCTTTAAGATATCATAGAGGGTTTGAATGCCATTTGAGCTCAAGCACACATCATTTTTATGAATTCAGGAGGATTGAGTGTATTAACTCACATTGCTTTGTAGTTCTAAAGAAAATGTAAGGGTGATAGTCTTATAGTCTAAGCTAACAGAGTGATGGCAGGACCCAATTCTTCTTTGCTGGTAATACAAAGGCAACAGATTATCCTCACTGGAATCCATTAAACCTTGTTAAATCTTCAGCAGAGGCAGATCTTAGAATACTTTATTCTGGAAAGCAAACTTTACCCACAACTGGTAAAAGAGGATTTGTATGAAAGTGTCCATACAGGTTTAGTCAGAGCTGCTATCACAGCTATTTCTTGTACATCAGTTATAGATCTGTAGCACAGTCAGTGCAGAACCTCAGAAAGGTGACATCAGCCTCCTTCCACAGAGATACATAAACCTACTAATAACCACATGTTTTTCCAGTACTGTAATTAATCATATGAGATTTGCTCAAAACTTTAAGGACACTAACTACAATGATAGACCCACAGTACTCACTGCCTTGAAAATCTCCATGCAAAGTATATTCTAAATAATACAAGGTTTTGTCCATAGGTTAGAAGATGCTTCAAGATGGATAAAGCTGTTCAGCATCCCAGTGAGATCCTGGCTAATCAAACTATCTCTAACATTAGCCTGTCTCAGTTCTTGAACTTTGATACATGCCAACTTTCCTTCCTTGCAGAATTCTTGCTTATTACAGCTTACACATTGGTTACATTAGTGGGGCTTGTTGGAAATCTTTGCTTAATTATTATAATAAAGAGACGGAAAGAAGCTCAAAATGTTACCAACATTTTGATTGCCAACCTCTCTTTATCAGATGTCTTGATCTGTATCATGTGCATTCCTGTCACAGTTGCATATACCTTAATGGACCACTGGATATTTGGGGAAGCAATGTGTAAAATAGGCTCTTTCATACAAAGTCTATCTGTCACAGTCTCCATTTTCTCACTTGTACTCATTGCTATTGAGAGATACCAGTTAATTGTGAACCCACGTGGCTGGAAGCCTAATATTTCACATGCTTATTGGGGAATTCTTTTCATCTGGGCGTTTTCCCTCATCATATCCACTCCGTTTCTAGTGTTCCACCAAGTAACAGATGAACCCTTCAAACATCTGTCTTTCCATAGTGATTTCTACAAGAACAAGGTTGCTTGCATCGAAGCATGGCCATCTCTTACAGAGAGACTGATTTTCACCACTAGCCTGCTGGTTTTCCAGTACTGCTTCCCACTGGGGTTTATTTTTATCTGCTATCTCAGGATATTTGTATGTCTTCGAAGGAGACGTGGTAAAATAGACAGGATGAGAGAGAATGAGAACAGGCTGAGTGAAAACAAAAGGATTAATATGATGCTGGTATCAATTGTTGTGACCTTTGCAGCTTGCTGGTTGCCTCTCAATATATTCAATGTGGTTTTTGACTGGAACTACGAGGCACTGATGAGCTGTAATCATAACCTGGCATTTACAATCTGCCACCTTATGGCCATGATCTCAACATGTATCAATCCCATCTTTTATGGGTTTCTGAACAGGAACTTTCAGAAGGATTTGGTAGTATTAGCTCACCACTGCAGATGCTCAGCATCACAAGAGGAATATGAAAATATTGCCCTTTCAAACCTGCAAACAGATGCATCTAAGGGATCTCTGAAGTTAAATAATCCCCATGTGGATATATAAAATAACCGAACTGCAGTTTCCAAAATTCTGTATTTTGTTGCAGATGGCCTCTTTCTATGGGTCTTTGTCATGTTACCACCAGGTTTAGAGGAAGTCTTTGCCATTTAGTGCAGCAAAACCGGGATTATGCTCCCACAGGCATACTCTTAACAGGTACTTTATGATAGTATTAATGCTGATAAACCACTTCCAAGAGTCCTAAAGATCAATAATAATAAATTATAAACAGTATTAACATCTTACTTTTTTAATCCACAGTTTCCAAGTCATTGGCATGCTACCTTAACTCCAATAAAAATGTTTCCATTCCAGCCACTGATGGGGATGTCCTTCCCAAACACCTGGCTTCCTCCAAGTAAACCCTGAAGACTATTCAGGGCTGTTCCTAACTTCAGCAGCCTTTCACATGCTGTTTTCTGGCATTTTTATTTTCCAACACTACATCAGTACCCTGGTTAATCTGCAGTTTACAGGCAGTTCACACTGTAAGAAAGGCCCTTGAAGTTATCCTAAGACTCCACCACAATCCTTTGGGCCCCCTCATGCAGTTTGCTTTGGTTTAGTACCAGTTCAGCCCCGAAATTGTATTTTAACAAGGGAAAAGGCTAGAGCTAGAATTTTGGTTTTTTTAACGAACACTAAAACAGGACCCATTTGATGTACTGCAAGTTCCACTCAGAATGATGTTGTTCAAGATGAAATACATATTTAGCATTTCTCCTAAAAGCATTGCAGTAGTAAAGATCATTGTTTTCTCTCTTACCATCATCACTGATCCTTACAACAGACCTTTTAGAATCTCCATTATCAAAAACACACACTATGAATTCAGAGTAAATTTTGTTTTAGCTACTTACTCAGATTTCCCTCTGAGTAGAAAATTAGGTTTGCATTTTAATTTCAACAATATTTTTCCCCACATTTTTGCACTAGCAAGAGGGCACACTTGAGCAGATGTGGTCACTTCTGTCCACAAAAACACAGTTTCTGTGTTTGAAAATAGTTTCTTTTGTAACACAGTGCAAAGAAGCCTAAAGGTATAATACTGAACACAACTTTTCTTAAACTAAAACATTTTAAAAACCACTTTCCGGTGTGTCCATAAAAAAATAGCCAATCTTATTCTTCATCCATGACATAGTGACAACATAAATAATTAGTTAATACTGAGCTGTTTAAAGACAGTACTTAGAACACTTTAGTCCAACAACTCACCATGTTCAAATTAAATATAAGTAATTACTTGTACTGCTAAAGCCCCTTCTTTTTTTTCTTCTGAGTTTCAAAAACCTGTGTTTTAACACTGACACATAAGATTTCTTGTGAAGCATTTCTTAGCAATTTATCAATGCCCCACTTAAGCAAAAAGAATTAACATTTGAATTATAGTGATCTCCTTTTCAACTCACCTTAAGGCTATAAAGTTCTCTTGGAGAGGGACCATCACTTTCCATCGCCATCCAGTTCCTAAAGGATTCGGTCAGGTCATAGTTCTCTTGTTACAGCATTAGTTCAGACTGTCTGCACCACTCTGCTCATCAGAGAAGCTCTGTCAGAAGAGACTCACCAGCTCGTGCAGGTACTCACGTTAATAAGTGCCCCCTGATTCACACTGAGATAAAAGACCTCGGTGAAATTTCTTAGTGCAGCCCCGTCATAAGAGCAAGTATGGCAGAATTAGTGACCTGCTAATCGAGTATCTGAGTGATAGGTATGGATTAGCTTTGGCATAATTTAGGGGTTTTATCTAATTAAATCAAATAGTATGCATTTGCAACCGATTACACAAACTTTAACTTGAACACCTGCCTTGGGCATCACAGAAAAGAAACCAGGAGACAGAAATACCTAATAAAGGCCAATGATCAACCTGTTGAGAGTATCTCAGTATTAACTGTTTCCATGAACTCCAACCCGGGTCACTGGGCTGCCTTCATTGCTGATGCACATCATCTGTTTGATCAGCACAACAGGCATTTAATCAAGTTAAAAGCAGTAACTTGCAGTTACTCCGGTGACACTGGGGCCGTGCGTGGTCAAAGGGGCTGTTTGTGCTTTGGTGAAGGGGAGGGGATGGAGCTGCTTTTCTCATCACTGAGACTCCTGCATAACAAAGCAATTCACAGTCTTCATTGCACCTGGCTTAACTGAGAGCAAATCTGATCCAGGAACTTCATTTTTCTTGGGGATTCCAGTACTTGTACAGAAAGCCATCTACTCCTGTCAGAAGGTCATTCACTGAACAGCATTTTAACAAAAGCTGGTGTCACACCTGCTAGAGCCTGGGCTATCAGCTGGATTTGGAACACAAATTTCTATCATCCTCGTCCTCATATTTAAGTACACTGTTTACAGCTTCGGGGCCCATGCTAAAAGAATTTTACAAGCACATGACATTCACAGTTTACTCTAATTTATTAATACTAGCACAACAGTTCAGATTACTCTCATTGGCAAATGTCTCAGGCAGTATTTAGTGTCTGAATCAGGCCGAGCTGAGATTCCTATGTGTGAACGCGGCCTAAGTGGCTCCCATCCTATCCCATCCACAAGCCCAAGCATGTTCACTTTTACAGCAGAGGTGGTTTTAGTATCATGTCCCAAGTGGTTTAAATACAGCCAAGGAATGAATTCTGGTTCAAATTATGTGATGCTGATGGATGGTCTCTCTACTGTCTCTCTGGAGAAGTGCTTGGGCAGTATGCATTAGACAGGCAAAAAAAAAAGAAGATTACCATCACTTTCCGTAATACCAATTGTCTACTCCCGACATCCTGATCAGAGTTAAGCACTCAATTTTTCCTTCCAGTCTGAATCTTGGTATAAGAGGGTTCTTCATTAGCAGGTGGGAGCTCTCTGAGCAATGACACTGCTTCAGAATCAAAAGTGAACAATAATACTTGTGCCTTGATTTCTCCATCTCATTTCTTTCTCACACTTTCATTTGACTCAAGTGCTGATGGATGCTCCATTTCTGTTCTGAGCATTCAGTCATCAAGTATCTGTCCTTAATGCTGCACTTGTAACAATCATTGTTAACGGAACAGAGGATCCTCACTGCCTCGAAGACGTGGCCCTCAGCGCTGCACGTTCTCTTACTACATCCACTGGCTTCCTGTGCCTCCTGGTACTGAACTTCCAAGCAAGTCAGTAGGAGTCAACTGACTATGACAGGAATAGGAACAAAGAGTAGTTGCTTGTTTGTAGAGCATAAGTATTATGGACTCTAACATGGCGTGTGGCAGTGGTAAATGTAACTGCAATATGTAATACTTAAAGATTGCTCAAGGTAAACTGGCAAATGTTACCCTGTCTTGGGTAATGCTGATGACTTTATTTTCCCTTGTTTTATTGGTATAGCAAGTAGAAAAAATAATAACAGCCTTCCTCAGCAGAAAGTTTCCTGATGCAGCCAGCTGGAGGACTGTGAGCTTCCTCAGGGGAGCAGCACCATGGAATTAAGTACGGAAAGCTAGAGGGGGAGCCTGAACTCCCAGATGCTACTCCAGTGTACAAAATCTTAGTTTAAAAAAAAAAAAAAACTGCATCAGAGCTTTGTTTGAGTGGTTTGGTCATGCAGACCAGACCAATATATTTATAAACATCCTTGTAAATGAACTGTGTCATTACATGTCTGTGTACTTTATGGTTGATTGGTCTCACTTTAAGCACATGTAACTAGGGTTAGATGCTTGGGAACTGGCATTCACTGTGGAAATGATTCCATTGAACAAAGAGCTCAATTGATTTTTGACTGTAATGCTGTCTGTGGACAAAGGCAGTGCCAGTGCTGTGTGTGATTTAAAGACTTTGATTTCTCCCATTGACTGACAAATAAATATTACCCTGTGTAAAACCATCACCCTGCCCAGCTGGTGAATTGTACTGTCTGTAACCGGGATAGGACAGCTCCGATTCAAACAGGGCACCGGAACACCAAGAATCACCAAAAGGTCCAAAGAAAGATCCAAAGGTCCAAGAAAAAACCAGAGCCTGCTGCAGGTCGAAGGGATGGCCACGGAGCAAACAGAGCACGGCTCAAGGGCACAAAGGTACTCAGGAAGGGACCTGACCAGACTTCAGATGTGTGAGGGAGCTGCTGACCCAGTGGAGACAAATGAGGAGAGGACACAAAGGCTGCTCTGAGGAGAAGGGGTGACCTCCAGAGATGTCCTGACAACTCGGAGGGATATAAATTACACTCCAGAGATAGCACTGTGCTAAGGTGACCCTCTAAAGCATCAGGATGAGTTAAGAGAAGAGGGAAATGGAAAAAAAAAAAGACACAAAGAAAAATAAAAAAGCAACAGGGTATGTGACAAACAAGAAAAAATTAAAACCCAGGAATAGCCAGCTTAATAAAAGGAGACAAAAAATTTTAAAAGCTAAGGGGTACAAGGCAGAGGAGGAAAAAAATGAAAACAGAGATAGAAAAATAGATAAAAGTAGACACAGAAAAGCAATTCAAAAATGAGAGGAGAGCGAATCTGTAGCAAAGCTTTGAGAAACCTCACAATGAAGGTCAGACAGGCTGCAGAACTTAGTGGAACCTCACAGACTCCATAAACAACATTGTCCTTTCAATTCCATGCTAATAAGACACTTAGAAATATTTCACAACGGCAACTGTAGAATTATCTTGTCTGCTATCACTCATTTTTAAACAAGGTTCCTTTGGTTTCCATGCAAATGCACTGACTGATGCCTTTTATTTCATTTCCATTTCATTTCATTTCACTTCATTTCATTTCTTTCATTTCATTTCATAGATTTCTCCATTAGTCACAGGCTATTTACATAATGTGATGGAACTGACACCTGTGTGGAGCTATTCTCTGCAGAATTCACTTCACCCTCATACCTGGTGAGGAAAACCTGTTAATTCACCCAGATGTCAGGGTTGTAACAGCTCCATCAATTAGTTCTTCCAGCCAGGAATGGCTCCTAGAGTCACAAGAAGCTCTGAAAGTTTGGGTTCCCTCTGAAGAGAATCTCTTATCGCCCCTTGGCAGCTCCATTTTTGGTCATAGACTCCTGCACTGCTTAATTGCATGGAATCAGACCCACAGTGCTGGAGGGGACTGGGAGAGGCACGGGTTTCCCAGGCATACCTGCAGTGAGTGCTGCACAGCCTCCACCTCCACAGGCTTCCAGGCCACCCTCACACTCCCCAGCACATTCAAATCTCTCCTGTCCTCAATAAGGGCCAACAGATCTGTCTACTAACAAGTTAAAAAGGGACTAATTTTGGGACTATGATAATTTGGATGGTATAGCTGTGTCAGATGATCTCATGCTTTGATTTCTACCTTGAAGCCATCTCAGGATTTGCCATCATTACAACTACTAAAAACCAACCCATGACTGTAGTCTGATCATGTTCCCACATTTCCTGAAGTAGTTATCCAATGGAAGCTGTTCAACCCCCATCAGATTATTTGGTTTGGGAGTGGGAGTGGTATTTGGGTTTTGTTTGCTTTTCAAATGAATGCAACCACTGTTTTCTTACACATGAGAAGTAACCCTAGGCAAGAAAAAAGGTCAAGAATCTTTGTGGGGATGGAAAAAAAAAGGAGATCCCAGAACAGTTTCTCCAAAGCAAATTTCCCATTCTTCTGGAATTTCTTCAACAAAACTGTCTAGTTGCCCCCCCCTTTTAAATAACCACAGGAACCTAACAGCAACTATTATCTTGTAGTCCTTACCCATTTCCTGTGCCTCTTGGGCAGATTCCACTGCTAAAGGAACTCTCTTCAGCTGCAGGAATGAATGCCAAACAGCCTACATTTTGGGGAAGGGGCTTGACTCTGAAGTGGCAGGGAAGAAGCTGAATTTGACAGAGCAGAACAGAGCTGAGACAAGATCTCAATGGAGCTCAGACGCTGGAAGAGACTCAGGAGATCCTGCAAGACAATGGAGATACAGTTTACAAGTCTCAGAGTAGATTGTAACAACATGTAAAAAAAAATATATGTGTGTGTGTGTGTGTGTGTGTTTTTAATTCAACATGTGGGCAGCTATCTGGGCTGCCAGAGAAAAGATTGTATTTGAGCATCATGTCTTCACAGGACGTTTTTACAAAGAAAAAAAGACACAGGAACCATTTCATATTTAGCTTGAACAGGTGGAAGATGCACATACAAATTGCAGCCATGCCCAGAGAATTACATGAGACAGGCAGTCCTTGCAGGAGCACAAAGCCAGCAGGCACCTGAGATGTCAGCGAGGGACTCCCAGCCTCCTTCTGTAAGGCTTGGGAGCTCTTACAGCAAACAGCAGGGAGAGCCCAGGACAGTGGATTGCTCCAGCTGTGCTGCAGCATGGGCTCCTCACACCCTCACTGGGTGGCTCTAAGTTTATTGCCTTTTGAGGAGCTGCAAAGTAAAGGTCAGAGGGCCCTCACCACACCCACAGGGTAAATCTTTGGGAGGCATATTAGTGAGCAAATAATCTCTTTTAGATATGCAGGCCACTATTTCACTATTTGTAAAGAGTATCTTTGCCAGTCAGCCTAGCAATGCTGTCACCATGGCGTGATACCCTATCCAGCACACATTTACATTTGTGCATTTCAGATGGCTTTAAGTGTCTTAGTGCTTCCAGCTCTCTATTCCCAGACCTTCCTGACCGTGTGAGCAGTTCAAGTTCTCACTTGCACCAAATGCACCGTGCACTCCTGCCCTGGGCGGAAATCAGAGATCTCCTCCTTGGGACTGGTGTCATCCATGTCAGCCAAGATCAAGTATGTGTCCAAGGCAGCCTGGGCTTTCTCCTGGAATTGGCTCTCAAGGCCTCTTGCCACAGGCGCCATCTGTCTCCAGCTCTTTGTGGCGGGTGGAGCAGGGGGAACTGTGGAAAATGTCACACTCCAGTGGTTTTGAATGCCACCATCCGTGTTAGTGACCGTAAACCTGATCCCAAGAGGGCACATTCTCCAGGGGCATCCACAACCTCTGAGCCCTGCAGAACCTCCTGCCAACCCAGCAGGGTCAGACCCCAGGGCCTGTCAGACAGAAACCCCAAAACCTAAGGCACATGAGGGCATAACCATCTTTTAAAATGCTCTTTATTAACTAAAACTGGCTAAAACTTTGCCTGTATTTAGGCATTCAAACAAAACATTGACATACTGCACTGAGTTGTCAGCTGAAGGAAGGGAAGTCCCGTGACTGACTGGGAACAAGATTCCTGGCTTCTAATTAAAGATGAACTTGAGACTCCTTTAAAGATTGGCCACAGAATTAGCATTGAATCCAAAAGCAAAATCTGAGTTGACTGAAAGGTCAACAAACACAAGGAGATAATTACTGCTTCATGTTCCAGGAAACCCAAGCTCTGACACTAAATTTAAAAAAAAAAAAAGCCTTTGATGAACGATAACAAAAACTTTCTTTCTTCCCATCCCCTTCATGCAAACAGACGAGACACAGACATACTGAGGGCATTATGCAAGAAAAACCCAACAATCATGGAAGTTCAAATATCCTGTTAAACCTCACATCTTTATTCATTGACATACACAAAAAATCAAATATTTCAAGGGAAAAGTTGGGGGTTTTTTGTTAGCATCATTTACTTTGCTGACTTATCAATTTACAGAGTTGATTAGCTTTTGCTTTGAGCCCTTGCCTCTTTCTAAAGAAAAATATACAGTGTATTAAGATTTTAGGAGTACTCAAGTCATGTTAAAAGGCTGAGGTGAGTGTTAAAACACTTTCAGTGTGTTTCTGCATGGAGGGGATCTGCAGCAGCTGTACAAAAAGCATCTGAGAATAGCAACAGCAAGTTATGAGCAAAAACAAATTACAAGCAAAGAAAAATTATGAACAGTCAAATTAATTTAATCAAGGGTTACTGTACATCTGCTGCTAAGAAATAATAGCTGCTTCTTGTTTTCTTGGAAAAGCTCAAAAAAGTCAGCTGCTAGTTTAACAATTAAGTAGAATTTAAAAACATATAGAATGACTGAACTGTTGAGGATGTGAAGGGGCCTCTTGATATCATCTAGTCTAACCCCCCATGCTCAGCAAGATAAAATGCTTTTTCTGAAGTATAATCATAAATTTGCCTAATTAAAACTTCACCAGAAAGCTGCTCCTGGGCAGGTTTCGCTGAACCCCCACTGACCTCACTGGGAAGTTTGGCACTGCTCCAGTTCAGGATCTCACCACTCTGAAGGGTCTTTTTTTCTCTGTCCCGGTTCATGTTGCTGACAAACTGAGAGCTGAAGTCTCTCAGAAAAACCAAAATCTCCCAGTGGAGGCCACTTCAGCTGCCAGCATGAAGGCAGCAGTGAGCAGACGTGATGTGGAGCTGCTGTAGCAGGCATGAGCCTGGTATGTCTGGGCAGATGTGCAAGGGAAAAAAGAATTATTTTATCCTTTTTTTTCATGCAGCAGGCCGAACCAGGGCTGAAATCAATAAAAATTTGTTTCCTGCCCACTTCATCTCTGGGATCCTGATGGGTTTGGAAGTTAATATTTCAGTACATGGTACAGATAGAGAAATAGACACCAGCAGAACTGCCTTAGATGACCAGAATCCAGAGATCCTGCAAATTACTGTCATCTACATCTTATATTAAATGTATCTAGAGGATGCTTGTCAAATTTGATCTTCATGAATATGTGTCAACCTTTTATACTGACTTCATTTGCTTTACCTTGAGAGCAATCGAGCTGGTCCCCGAGGCAGGCATTACTCACATGCCACCTTTAACAATCAGATTAGCACCGTGTTTGCTCCAAAAGCTGGAGCCTCGGTGCTCAGCATTGAAATGAGATCTCCTGAACACAACACACAACCTGGCCCCAGCTCCAGCCCTGTCCTGGAGAGGTCCATGCTCACCATATGGTGCTCCTGCTACGCCTGTGCTATTTCTAGCTTCCAACCCTATTGGAATTGTGATGGAAAGATTTATAAATAAGGCTTTGATGCCAAGATGTCTGCTCAGCACACCAGAAACCTTTTTTGCAGGTAGTCAAACCAGCACTGTGCTATGCAGCCACCACAGTACAGGTTCACACACCTTGCTCTTCCTTTACCCAATTCCTTAGACCTACTTTTACCTACTTTGCTTTCTCTCCTGCTCTTCTTACAAACCTGTGTGCCTGGATTTAAATTTGCTTTGGCTCTGACATTATTTAACCAGATGGAAAGAACGCAAACTTATACTCTTGGCAATGAAATGAGTCCTTCACTCCTTGAAAACCTCATTCTACCACTTACCCAACACCCACCCTCAGCACATGGTGCCAATTCTGCAGCACAGACAGACCCAGCCAGCCCTGTGCCCACCACCCCATACCCAGCCCTCTGTGCACAGCTTCCACATAAAGTCAGGTGGAAAACCAGGTGCTGACAATTCCTTCTTATCAAAAGTTTCCCATATCCCAGTGTCAGCTTTAGGTAACACTAAAATAACATTTCACCCAAAAGAATTAATTTCTAGATAAATTGTTCAAGAGAATTTTTGGTAGACCAAACACTCCTTTCAAATCAAATGGTTAGGACTGTATAAAACCCTTTTTTTTACTCTACTGTTCAGCATTTAGGTTAATCTCCTGTCTAGTTTTAACATCTCAGCAGTCATCCTCCTGCAAAAATGAACACTTTACAGTCCTAATCAAAAAGGCTTGAAAGGCTCCAGAATTCCCAGGGGGTAACAGAGGTACAATGGATTTCTCCTTCACACAGCGACAAACCTTCATAAATGTCCCCAGCTGCAGCCAAGACAGAAATCTGGCTCACACAGCACTGACTTCAGTGCACTGAGCACATCAAAAATGAACCACTTTGGTGCCAGAGGTAGGAAATGTGTTATTATCTGGGAGGGTTGCAGAGAGAGGAAGGTCTCATCCAGGCTGAGTTTCCAAAATACACATGGGAAATGGATTACTCCTGTCTCAAAGCTCATCATGCATTTCTAGAATCCTCCAGTGCTCACCTTGCTCCACCTGGATTTTGAGTTTCCCTTTCCCTCCTTCTCTCTACCACTCCCTTACTCACTGGGAAAGAGCAGGGATAACATTTCTCACAGGATTTAGCAAGAACATCTACATGATGCAAGGACCCAGCACCAGGATTTAACAACCTGTAATTCAGGTTTACCAATCAGGACAATGAACATCGAAGGTTTGATTGGCAGGGGGAAAAAAGCAAACAAAAACCCAAGCAAAAAAACTCCAAAAAAACCCAAAAAAAAAACCAAAACCAAAAAACCACCAAACAAACCAGAACGAAAAAACCCCCTACATAACCAAAAAAAACCCCAAAACACCCCAAAAAACCCCACAAAAACAAAACAAAACAAAACCCTAAACAAACCAACAAAAAACCAAATAAACAAAAAAAACCACCAAAAAAGTCACACAAACAAAAACCACAACAAAACACCAACACACTCTGGAACTTTTACCAGCCATCATGTCTAGATGAAAAAGGTTATTTCCATTCACTTAGGTAATTTTTAAATTAAAAAATAACTACTGCAAAGCATTGGGAGTCAAAGGTCAGATTTTGGTGCCATTAAGCAAGTTATGGGATTTTTAGTAGCCGAATCCCTGCACAGTAAACTACCAAATACCAGACTCATCCATCTTCTTCTCAGAGATTTTGACAGCACTGTGCCTTCCACAGCACACCTGAGACACTCAAGAGACATTGGATCTGCAGTACAGCAGCTGTGCAGGAATTCCTCAAAGACTTTTTCCACCTTTTTCACCTCTGCAGAGGTGAGGCACACATCAGCCAAGGAAGCTTCCCTCACACTATGATCTCACCACTTCCACCAAAGTCCACATCCACGTTCTCAGCCTGACTGCACCCATAGCACTGGGGCTGGGTCAGCACAGCTACATCAGCTGGAAGTTTGGATCAACATCCCTGTGATCTCTAGCTCAATATCACTTGAGCCTTTCTAGGGAAATCAGTGTACTGCCAATGTGATCAGACAACTTTTCCCATGCACAAATTTTGCTCTTTAAGTACTTCCAAACTGTGAAGTTTTTGGATATCACAAAGAATACACGTTTGCAGATCAGCTCCCTCATTTTAAGTGTAATAAAAGTCAGGACAAACTCAGCTCTAGATCCCTGCCCAGGTTTACTTTTTCTGCTTTGACTCCCAGCAGTGCCTGTGAGGACCAGCAATTTCTTTCTGCATGTTCCTGGAGTACCTGCAACACTTCCTGCCCCAGCCCCGTGTCAGCTCTTCCTCCCAAGCAACCCAGACCTCAGCTTGCCAAATTGCCACACCTTACACCAACACTGCTATAGACAGTGTTCAGACACTGTATTATCAATGAATTCATACAGCTGCATTCAGACAAAACCCTAAGAGGATCCAGACCAGCTCTGTGCACGAGCTGTCCGAGCTCTCTGCTGAGTTCCACATCATTTCATTTCACTATTCTGTGAGTAAATCTGAAATTTCCATGTATTTTTCTCCTAGTGGCCTCAATGTAAATACAAAGAGCCTGAATTCATGAAACTATCAGATTTTTTCTTGGCTCAGTTTTGAAAAGAAGGAAGAAAAATAACCAAAAGTCCCTCCCCCTCTCACTCTTTTATTGTATTGATATTTTGTCTTGTTATCTCTGGGGCCTCAGTCACAAGGCTTGTTGGAGTTGCTTCAGTCCATACTACAAAGCATTGTAGTCCATAATAATTACTTGTCCACATCATAAACCCATTATGGCACAATCTGTCATTATTGGCATATATTGTCATTATTGGCATTATCTGCCATCCTTGTTTGGCCAAGGCAGCAGCTGTGCTGGTCACACCTGTAGTACAGGCTGGGTTGGGCAGCTTAGATAACATAGCAAGGACCTGCACAAGGCATATCTTTAGGTGGGAGAATTGTTCACTTTCTTTGAAAAAGAAGCAAATCAACAAAAACTTAAGAGGAGTGGTTATTGTACTGCCGTATTTCCTGCAAGTCTTTCATGGATACAAACTGGTTTTGCATTGCAGAAAATCAAGGCGGAATTATGCTTGGATTGTATCTAATTAATTTTTCATACTAACAACCTTCTTGTTGCTAGATGGCTGATACGTGGCCGTTTAAAAACCAGAAGGTACCAGTCAGAAAACAGACAAAGCCCTCTGCTTTGTTCACTGAGCCCCTTTTTTACCTATGGCCTGGCTAGACAGATTGTACTGTATACCTTTGAACAGGGAAATCATCTAAGAGAAGCACAAATCTTTACAATTTTAGTGAATCTCTCTGGACTTCAGAATTATTCTTTCTCATTCAAAGCCATCACTCTCCAGGGTAAAATACAGGAAGGACAGAGTATTAACCTTAGAGTTACCTTTCACTGTGTCGAAAGATCTTTTTGTCATCATCATCATCATCAAGCCTGGGGCCCTTGAGAAAGAAGCACCTAGAAACCAAGAACCTGGGTCTGCTGTGGCTCCTTTTGTCACCTCCAAGGCACAGTTTGCTGGCAGAGGAAGAGCCTCCCCACGAGGGCAGCTCTGCAAGGACAGAGAGTGCTGTCAAATCCAGCACAACCACAGCCCAGTCCCAGGTTTGTCAATGCCTGTGCAGAGAGGAGCAAAGCCCCATCTCCCTCTCACAGGTGAAGTCTGGGCTTGCACCGACAGGGCAAAGGCATTTCTGTCCCGTGTGTGCCAGCTACCCGCTGGCTAACATTTGACAGAATGTCACACAGAAAGGAAAAAACTGCTCCTTAATTACAGTCCTTCTGTTGTTTGACTCAGGGGTTTTATTAAAAGGGAAAAAGCATAGAGAGCAGCTAATCAGCTGCTCTTAACAAATGAAGGTCTGGAGATTGATTTTTCAAGTGATTAGTAGTGCAAACACACATTTTCACAACTCAAAATCTTTGCATTTTTATCCAACAGCTATTTTCATTAACCGAGGAAGGATCAGAGAGGGACAGTTAACAGCCAACATCAGCCTCAAATACTAATGGCTTTATTACCACAGATTTTAAAACCTGTATTGCAGCTCTGTTCCCATAATCCCAGGAGCTCCACAGGTGCAGCTTAATTAGAAGCAAAAGCTGTTGCTGTACTTTTGCACATATGATTCTTTCACAACAAGGCATCACTTGCTGGACAAAACTCCTCCCAGCTTCGCCCAAGCCATTCCCTGTCTCCAGCAGCATTTAGCACCATTGCCCCTCTGCTCCAGTCAGAAGCTCTAATGACAGCAGCTGCCAGCAGCCTGTGGGCTGAAATAGGAGTGGGAATGGCTCAGAGAGAGATGATACACCCTGAAGGGAGCTAACAATGAGTGTGGTGACATCAGAGAGATCAGACAGCCTCTGAGCTTGCTGTGCTCCTTCCCACCTGTGCTGGAGGTGTCCAGCACTCACAGATGACTGTTTCTGGGATTGGGAGCTCTGAGTGCCCAGCACTCACCAAATACACCTCCTGGTAAACACAAGCCACAAAAACTGCACTCAGAAAGCCTGCTGTATAGATTGATAACTAGATTTAATTTAAACCTCCAAAAAGGACAGTTTTAATAAAATCATCACTTGTCTACCACTCGTTGCCTAATTTTCTGCAGGTAGAAGTCAGGTAGGGTTCACCAGTTCCTCTTGAGGAGAAACCCACTGCCTAATGTAGAGCTATCACAAAATCCCACATACCCCAGCCTTCACTTCCCAGCCTATGGCACTGACAGCAGAGGCAAGCACTGGCAACAGCCATGGGACAGTCTTCTGGACCCCAAATGACACCAGACATTGGTGCAATGCATCCAGTCAGGGATGTTCCTCCTCTCCCCTATGTAGCTTCAAAACCATAAACGAACACATACAGGACCTAAATGTTGATATCTCATGCTTACACAGGCTCAGAGACCATCTCACTGCAGTTCTCAGTGGAGTTAATTCGTGCACTGTGGGCCCATGGTGTTATCAAGATATGAGAAGGAATGCATTACTTAAATGTATATTCATCACAGGGAAGAGAGCAGCCAAGACCAGCTTTCAGTTTTGCTTCTGCACTTAGACATGCTTTGTAGATATTTTCCTTCAGCAAATGACTCAATCCATCACAATAAAAGCAACACAATATAATCTTTCCTTTGATTTAATTGCTCCCCTTCTGCCAAATATTCAAGTTCAAAATACAGTCAAAGCAATATTTAAAATAGGAAGATTATTTTCAAAATTAGCACAAATCTGCTAATGGGTTCAGAATTACATGCTGGGAGTCTTGCAATGCATTGGTTTTTGGTACTTAATTTTAAATTATTTCCAAGGCATGCCAGCATGAATCTGAGTTATTTCCCAAGGAACTCTAATGGACTTGGGTATTCAATCAAATCAGAAGACCAATCTTCTTTCCCATGTCCTGCTGCAAACACTCTCCTTACCCGCTGTGCTCTGGGCAGAGCTGCTCCTTATGGATCCAGGACAGTGCCCACAGCCCACGGGAGGACCAAGCCCTCCATCTTCACAAGGCACCAGCCCACAGCATCTGCATCTCAGATACTTACCCAGGTTGGGAGCACAGCCATGGGGAAGGTCACAGATGAGGTCAGAATGAGAGATGCACAGAAAGACACCAAGGAGAAACTCAGACAGTGTCCAAGGCTTTGGAAAAGACACTCAGGGAAAGGCAAGGACCAGCTACGAAACCAGGCCACATTGCCTCAACAGCTCTGTTTGGGCAGATTTGACCTGACAACTTAAAAGCTTTCACTAATAGTCCCATAAGCTTGCCCCAGGTAAAGCACATATACAGATATGTTTGTTAGACAACAAACCAGAGCTGTGCTCAGAGCTTTGCCCCTCTCCTGTAACCACAGGCCAAGCGGAGAAGAGCGATTCAGCATCACCACAATTAATGAATACAATCTTTTCTGTCCTTTCCTCCTGACTTCCATCTCCTGACTTTGTTTTCCACTCCTTTCCCTTGCTGTACCTGCTGAATGCTGGATTTCATGTCCAGGCTCTGCTATGGAGAATTGCCAGTGTTGAAGCTTCTTAGGCGAAGAACTGGGGACTTGTCAGACTGCTGGGCCAGCTTCAAACGGGGTCAGCAGTTCATGGGCAGTGATGCCACGCACCCAGACACAGCCCTGGCCAGGGGAGCTGACAGAGTAGCTCATCCCAACCTGCAACTGCACCAGGCTGCCTCAGCCCGAGGGTGGCTGCTCTGTGCCCATCTGGGTGACAGGAGCTCTGTCCCACCCAGCAGCCACCAAGCAGAAATCAAACCTTTTGTTTCAAACCACTGCAGCAAGGCAGCCACGAGGGGAAGGGGAATTACAGGTAGAACTACAGCCCACAGCTGTCCATGGAGTTGCTTATATAAAAAAAAACCTAAACAAACAAACAAAAAAACACCAAAAAACCCAAACCAAACCAACCAAAAACCCACACCAGAAAAAACCAACCAACCAAAAAACCACACCAGAAAAAAAACAACCAAACAAACAAACGAAAAACCACAAAAACACAACACCTCTGCTATGAGCTGGATTTTAGAGCTAAAATTCCCTGTGCTATTTCACCGGCTTGGTCACAGCCGAGGCTGTGCTGAGGTACCTGAGCTTTGTGCGCAGCACAGGGTGCTGGTGCCATCTGCCGTTCTGGCAGCCACAGGCACATCAGGAACAGCGGCACAAAAGATAAAGACTTGATTAATTCACGTCTGGCATAAATGAAAATCCTTCAGATGTCTGAGAGTCTCCTGTGGTAATTTAGGGATAAACGAGGTTTTAGGCAAAATTTATTTACGTGGAAAATATCACAAGCAAATTCTTGCTGACACAGTCCTTGTTGCTGCATGAAAGTAGACACAATGCTCTTCTAGAATGGGATGGAAACAGAGATAGACACTTTTAGGGTTAAGTTACATTTACCTTTAACTTAGTTAGTTACTTTTAGCTCCTCAGCCAGGAGTTTTAACTCCTGCAGCTCAAAAATCCTGCAGTTCCAAAGAGAAGGGCAACAAGCTCTTTTCCTAAAAATTATCTCCTATTTAGGACAAACAAAACCATCGCCATATATAAAACTAGAGAGAAACCCAGTCTGCTCTGATCCAGCTCCTCCACTGAAGGCACTTGCAGAGGCTCACAGTCCCCATCTGGAAAATTGCCTTTCCAAGATGCCCAGTTTGCACCCAGACCTGACACACAGCAGGTCTCAAGACAGTCGTGTGAGTTTCACAAGGGAGGACAGGATTTTGCTGGTCCCAGTTCAGCTGCTTCGTATGAGAATCATTTTCACTGTCCTTACAGAGAGCTATTTATACTGACAATTGGGCTCTGCCTTAAGCACTTAAGCCTGCTGTCTAGCCAGAAAATGGGCTTCCCACCAACTTCCATGCCTCTTCCTACACCTACCAGTCCCTAAATGCTGGTAAAAAGTGCTGTGCCATGCACACAAGTCAGGAGGAATATTTCTGCCAGAGCACAGGCAGCATAACTTCTAAATGTCCTTGTTTATGGTCACTAAAACCTGCAAACTTGAGGGCCAGAGGTGCTTGTGTGTCCATCAAGAGAGCTGCAGCTGTTGGGATGGCATCCTGAGCACGCAGAGGGAGCTCCTGCCAGAGCTAAAAACAGCAAGCGCGGGCGGCGCGAGCGAAGTGCCGGCGATCCACGCTCTGCACGTGTCCTGACCATCCCTGCCTGAGGCAGCCCAGGGGAAAAGTCTCTGCTTGGAGCCATTTTCTCTGCCTCAATAACTTAACTCCATCTGCTAAGCACTAGGAGGAAAACCCAACTGTAGGAACCACTGTTACGAGGGGAAATGGAATGAGGGCAATCCTGTCTGCTTTAACGAGTAGGTTGCTTTGGGAAAGGCCAGGAAAAAAGATTCCTCTCTGGAAATATCTCAGCTACAAAACCTAGACCCACATCCACAGGGGAAACTCACATAAAACTCTGACGTATTTTGCAGAGCTGTATCCGGATGTAGCCTGCAGAGGACCCGGTGGGGGGCACATCAGTGCAGTCTCTATAGATATCAGGGCAAGTGCCCTACCCAGGGCTGGCAAGCGCCCAGCAATGTTCACCACTCCTCAAATTGCCTATGGACAAGTCTGTGTAGCCCAGACTAGCACAGGTTTAAATTACAGTGGAAAATACATTAGATACGTCAAAAAACCCAAAATTAAACCCCAGGGAATGCTGCCAGAAAGCAGCACTAAGAGAGCTGTAAGAGCACCCAATAAAGTGGTGCCTTGAGGCAGCATCCAGTAATGTCTTTATTGCAACATTCTGAGAGAACTTTAATCTCAGCCTAGCCAGTCTCCCCGCTAAAATATTGTTCCTGGGATTCAGCATGTGGAGAGCAAGCAGGCAGCTCTGCTAAGTTGCTTTCAGAAGCTAATACTGACAGATGACTGAGGATATCTGCCAGCAATGCCACTTCTGTTATGTAGTTACAAAGTTCCAAATTGCTCATGCCCATCTGCGGTCCTTTTCCACCATACTTGCTCAATCCCCTTGAAGTCGACAAATATGCCCCAGCATCATTCAGAAGAGTATTTGGCTAATGTGGTCAGAGATAATCTGAATTTACAAGATGCCCATGATAAGCACCTAGGCTAAAACTACTGATCTATTTGGCTCACTGAGAACATCAGATCTTAAATGGAACAACAATGTCAGGAGAAAGGTCAAATGTGTCCCTGTTGTCCAAACACAGCCCTCGCATAAACCTGCACTGCTCCTCTGAAGCCAGAGGAACCACACCAACCCAAATTTGGGGTTGGGGCAGTGTACTATTAAAGATGAAGGCAGCCAAACTACTGCTGGTCTCAGACTTGGTTCAGTTTAATCAGTCAGACTTGGCTGAATCTACTGGTGAGTCCAGTTTCAGACGGGTTTGACTAACCTGCCAAACTTGGCAGAGTCTACCAGAGTTTACCACCCACGTGGAGTCCCCAGTGTGGGAAGACAGGAGGGGAGGCTTGGGGAGGTTCCCAGGACACACTCACAGCCCCTCCACCACCTTGGGACATCAGGCAGGCTGTGACATCCTCTGGCAATGACACCTCCATGTGACTGAAATATCCCAGAGTCTCTCCTTTGCTCACAAAGGGTAATGTCCAACTTGCAATCGTGTTCTCTGCCCTTGTCTGAGGCTCTCCTGGAGGAGGAGCCCTGGCTGTCCCCAGCAATGGGCACCCCCACCCTCACACAGCCCCACAGGTGGGTGCAGAAGCTGTCCTGGCACACCCCTGCTCAGCATCCTCCCTTCCAGTAACCAGCCCCAACCAGCCTGTGACTGCCACAGGTAACGCTGGGAGCTCTTTGGAAAACACCTGCTGGGACCTGCCAGCCTACCTGGAGCTTCTCTCTCCCAAAATACATAGCACTGCCAAGCTCCCCCCCTATCCCAAGCTGCCTTGCGACACAAACACCAGCTTAAGCTCAGCTTCCTCACGCAAGAGTGGAAAGATGTGCTGGGTTTCCCCAGGTAGTGAGAAGTTTCTGCCTGAATTCTGAATACAACAGTCAGAATTAATTCAATTTTTACCGTCAAAGCTACCCCAGACACCAAATTGCCACTGAAGACACCCAGCTTCTCCACAGGGCAGATCCCTTCATCTTCACAACAAGATTTTTGTTACCTGCACTCCTCGTTCAGAAATCTCTCTGGAAAAAATAAAAAATTTAAAAGTCCCTACTCATCTGCCTCAGAATTCAATGCATAAATTGAAATGTCACTTCAGGAGCCCTTGACAAAGCACTTCAGGAAGAAGGGCCCCAGCATTTGTGGCACTTGCACCTGCTGCTTTTCCATTTTGGGAAGGGTTTAAGATGGCTGGAATAGCCAGTGTCTTCCCACCACCCCTGCATTCAGAAAGCGTCAAAAGTTCATCTGGGAATTACGCCCCCAAGAGGTGAATAATAGTTTAAATTCCTCGGGCTGGGTTGTCTAGCGAAGAGATCCGAGTAAATCCCATTGATTTGTGGCAGAATTTTTTGTCCAGAGGAAGGGGAGAGCATCCCTACACAGTCCGTGCTGGAGAGCAGGATCCATCCCATCCTTGAGCCCAAATGGTCTTGTTACGATTTGCAGTGACACAAAAAATGTAGCAACGGCCATTAACAACAGTGCCAGGAGAGATGCTTTAGCCAAAAGTAATTTATACCTTTTCACACAGCTTCTGAGACTCTGTATGAATGAAGCAGGAAGGCAACTGGAAGAATTTAAGAGCTTGTGCTTGCAGGAAAGCAAACTGCAAGTCATATTTTCCAGTTGGGAAACTGGGGAATCCCACAAAAGGTAACTAATTATTCAGTACCTCACACTGCTGGGCAGGGTTCTGCAAAGCAGCTGGGTTATTTCCATGGCCACAAAACTGATGAAGGCTGTCCAAGCCAGGCCTGAACAGTTCAACCCCAGCCCAGCTCTCAGCCGTGGAAGGGCACTGCTATGGTGGCAGACAGGAAACAATTTGTTTATAGACACTTGAAGAGCAGCTTTGCTTGGGGATCCTGCCCTTTGTGCATCCACACAAAGCAATTCCTCCGAGGGTTTGGGAGCACAGGAATCCCCAAGGAATCCCCACCACCCCTGCTGCAGTTACGCTGGCACAGACACAGCCCTACACCTCAGAAATGCCCTCGCTGCTGCTCCCTCCCCACAACACCTCACTGAATAGTGCACCGAGTGTGAAATGTGAGAGTATAATGGCACTGCACCTCTGCCATCACCAGGACATCACTTCAGCTCCCACGAGCTTTACACAGCTCTTCTACCAAGTCTGGAGGGTTACATGAGGCTGCTCACAGCAGCTAGATATATGCTGGCTCCACCAAGAGATCTCCCTGCATTCCTCAGCATCTGGGAAGAAGCTCGGGTTTTCTTTATATCCCAAGTGAATAGGAAATTCTTTACATTCCAGATCTGTATAAGAGATTCCCGCTTCTAATGAAGTTTTTCTACACTTCTCTTTCAATGTAGAGAGCCACAGTCGACCTGAGCTGGCATCTTTCCAGCACTCAGGGCAATTAGCATTTCAAATTATAAGCAATTACGGATCTGGCCACCGTTGTATCTCACAACACCGGACCTGTTTTGTTCCAGCTAAGGGTGCCACTCTGTTAACTTTCAAACAGGCTGGAGGGAATAAATTGCTGCAGTTTATTCCCATACAGCTGACATTCCCGCCATGCCATCACTCACAAGCGGGGATGTGAACATTAGAAATGTAACCCACCACCCCAGACAGCCTCCAGACCTCAGAGGGGAGCTGCTGGAGAGGAGACTTCCCACTTCAAGACTCAGCACTGCCACAAACTACTGGCAGCAAGAGCCCCAAAACCAAGCTGATGGCTTATAGAGGTAAGTAACACCTTAATTTCTATCACATTAATCATGTTCTCAGGATGTTTGAAGGCTTTTCAGAGGTGGGGAGAAGAGGCAAGGGTATGCTTTTCCTTTTCAGAGAGCAGCATTTCCCTTGCTGGCACACCGAGCTCTGCTCTTACCTCCAGGATCATCAAGTGTAGTCATTTGAGCATCCGGGCAAACCAGGAGCTCCAAACCCACAGCATCCTTGGCTCAGTCCTGCTGCCTGCATGAGCATCTCTCACCCTTGCACCCAGGGAGTCCAGGAAGATTGTGCTTTCCAAAGCAAGAGAGGACTCCACTGCCAACCAGGGCACCCCAGCTCCACAGCACGGGCACCAGGGCTGAAGCCATGGTGAGCTCTGCCCCACTGAATGTCTCACTTCATTCATGAGGTACTCTGCAAGCAGCCAATCCACCAGTGCTTCATTTAGTGTCCCAGGCTGAGAGAAGATGAAACAGTCCCCAACACACTCAGCTGTGATGTGGGCTGGGTTGTGCAGCAGAGCATCCACTGGGCTCCAAAGCCTCCTCCTAAACATGGCTCGTGGGCAGGGGAAAGAGAAAAGAGATAGAGGTGCTACAGGAAAGAAAGTGTCCAGACAATATAATACAACTTCTCAGTGGATGTCTTCTCACAGCACTGAGAACTGTTGGTAATGCAGGTAACCACAACCACAGCAGTGGGGTTTGGATTTGGTCTTTCACCCTGTGCTCCACCTTGCAGCAGCACAGGCTGCTCTGATTCTCTAACAGCACATCATTTACAGCCACAGAAGTTCACTGTCCAGCACTGTGCTACCAGAACACATCACTGGCTATTCCTGTGCAGCAGCTGAGGAGGGAGCACAGCCTGTCTGTGCCTCTGCAACAGGGCAGCAGCAGAGGGTGACCTCAGGCAGTGGGCAGAGCTGGGCAGTGCCCTCCTCTCCTGTCCCAGCAGGGCAGAAGCCATAGCCCAGGCCCTAAGGCACAATGAACACCTGGCCCATCATCTGTAGGCTTCATCCAGAGGGTTGTGAGAATGGCCAAGTGTGGATGAGAGTGTGCAGCCTCCCAGCTCCAAAGGACAAAACAGTGGAGGATCAGGGATTTCCTCAGCAGAGCAGGGAGTGAGGCAAACCTGAGGGCAGGACCTGCCTCTTGAAAGGAACTTTATTCCCTTTGTTGCCTGAGTATCTTCTCTTTCATGTTTTGCTTTTCAGTTGCATTAATTAGCAGGTTTGGGGTATCCAAGAGTTTGTCCATAACATTATTATCTCCTAGAGAAATTCCTCGTTGTTGTTGCAAAAGGTAGCAAGAAAATTGAGTGGTGTGTCTTCACTGCCTGAGAGAAGAACTTTGTCCACTTACCACAAATATTATTAACAAGAACTGTAACTCACCTCTACCTCTGCCTCTAATTTAACCTATAACATTTTAAATGTGTTTACTGACCAGCTCTCTAAGCAGAAGCAAACTTCTTATTTTTGGCAGGGAGGGCAGGCAGACACAAAGCCCTGGCTCTCCTATGCCTCGCAGTGCACACGTGCCTTTCTATTGCCATTTCCTAATTTCCAAAGGTTACAGAGGGCAGGGGACAGCCCCTTGCTGGGTGCCAGGGCTGCTGTAGGCTCTGGCTGCAGCACAAGCTGGAGTTCAAAGCCACCCCAACATGGCTGTACTTGTGACAACTTTCCAGTGCAGCTGGGTACACATTGAATTAGGCATTCTTGGTTTTGAGAGACTTTCCATCAATTAAGCAATATCAATTGCTTGTGGGACACTTGAGCTGAAGTTTGGCACATGTGCTACCTCTACCACTCTCTAGTAGACAGAAAATTAAAGCCCAGATGTATTTTTAGGGGTTTTCTACCCAGGAAGTTTGTCTTAGCTGCCAAAAAGAAGGTAATCCAAGCACCCACTGAGATCACTGCCTAGAAGTACTCTTGGCAATTAGCATGATGTCTAGTAAATCAAATTTCACTGTAGAATGCCTTTTCACAAGAGGGGAACACAGGGAGTATGACCAGAAAACCTTTTCACCAGTTGCAAACAGAAACAGGTACATACCAGCAATGCAATGGATTACAGGGTGAGAGAAATAGCTAAGTCATGCCTCACTTTTCTAAGGAAATGGCATTAAAATCTAAGAGTTTGGGCACTGCACATCTACGGCTACAAAGCTACAGCTTTGATTTATAATGAGTCAAGTGCAAGCTAAAATCAGGCCTGGCTTCCTAATGGCCTTTGGGTGGAAATGAACATATTTGCTTCAGCGATGCACTCGGGTTGCTCGACAGGCCCAGAGTTTTGTGTGACACCAGCTGCTTCCATATCAAATGCTGTCCACAGAGTTAAAATTAGCCTGATCCTATTTCTGAAGGGGGTTGGCTATGCAGCCACTGCCTGCCTGTGCCTGGGCTCCTGGCTGTGAACAGTCCCAGCCTGGCACCAGCCGGGCACACGGGAGTCTGTGGGAGCCCAAATGCCGCGGCACTCATTGAAACCAACCTTTCCTCCTCCTTGGACACGGGGTGTGGCACATGGCACTGTCACAGGAGGTGTTTGGGAGAGCTTGGATGGTACGGTCTTGATGCTTGCTGGGCACAGACAGTAACCATTAGAACTTATTTTTCATTCAAGAAACATCTGTGCAAGCTATTTAATTTTATGCAATGCTTTCTGCCAGCTCAATTTTCTGTGAAATGGCTTGGGGTTTGTAAAGTTATTTCCCTATAAAAAGCTTCCTTTGAATGTACAGTGACAGGTTAATTTAGGCAACTTGAACAATGACAGTTTGGGGAGTCGACACCTTTAACTGCTTCACGGTCTACACCTTAGTTTTACACACAGGCTTCCAAACAGCAGTGCTTAGCAATATTCTGATTATTTGCACTTTTTAAATGCATGATTTATGCTCTGTGTAAAGCTTCCAGACAGGAATAGTTTTCTTTACCACATTTTACAGTGTGACAGGTAGGTCCCTGCTTTTTGCGGTGACACTGCAGCATATGCAACAGGCTAAGAGTGCTCTGACCACTGCTGTTTTTCCTGACTTATATGGTGCATTCTGGCTCTGAGCAGTTTTGGATGATTACTACGAGCCCTATTGTTGAATCAGAGCTCTTGGTGTAGACTCAAATTCTCTTTTAGATGCTGAAGCTGCCCCAGCTTCTCTGGTGGAGAAATCAAGGACAGGACCTGAACCAGATGTAGGACTGAGAACAGGTATTTAAGAGCCCCCAGCTCTGTCCCAGAGCACATCATCCTCCAGCCTCTGCAAGGCCCATGCAAGGGAAAAATGATGGAAAATGCCCTCCTTGTGTTGCCATCACTGCACCAGCTGCACCCCCTGCTCCCTCTCTGCCACCCTCACACCACAGCACCAACAGCCTCCTCTAGCATCATTTGAAAGGTACTTGAGATGACTCTGCTGCTCATGAGGCAGCAGAGGGAAGAGCTTTATCCCAGCTTGGGCAGGAGCTGGCCGGAGACCCCATCCTTTGGATGCTCTCCTCCCCACTCCCAGGCTGCCCAGCCCACAGCACACGCACAGCATGTGGCATGGAGGGAGCCAGGTTTTTACATCTCTGAAGCCCAGCAGTTGCTCTTCTGGTTCACATGCTCACCATAAACCCCCCAGCTCCTGGGGGAACCCCAACACTGCTGTGTGCCTCTGGGAAGGCATCTCTGGCCAGCTCCTTGCACCACCACCGTGGGGACACGAGCACAGCCCTCTCAGCAGCCCAGACAGACACTTCTCTGACCAGTGAGCTAAAAACATCTCCTGGCATGTCAGGGAAACCAGAGACAAGGGAGCTTTAAATAGCACAGCCCACAGCAAAGAGACTCCAGGGGGATCCTGGGCTCTTGCTTAATTGTGCATGATCAGATCTCACCCACCAACTCCACTCCACTCGTGGAAGTGCTGGCACTGCCTGTCTCAGGTGGTGAGCAGAGCTGATGGAGCTGAACCAGGACAAGATCCTTAGGGCAGAATTCACGGAGGGCACAGATGTGAGGTGATGGGTAACTGGAGGATTATGTGTTATTGTTCCCATCCACAGCTCCCCTGCCTGGGGCACAGGCTGGGAGGACTCCCACGTAGCACTGTCACTCACCTGTCCTTCACTGCAGCCTCCTGCTTCGTGCAGCAGCAGCAGCATGAGCAGCTCGGGGGCTTCACGTGCACTGGGACAAGAAAGCTGACACTTCAGCAGGCTCAGGAGCTTTGGTTCATCTCTGGATCTGCCAGCTTTGATGATTTCAGGTTTAGATGGCAGAAGTATCAGACCACCAGTCAGTAACCACTTGAGGCACACCTGTGTGACAGGAGCTGACAGAAGCTACAGCAGGCACATGCTGCTTTGCATAGCACTTTGGAGAAAAATGTTATGCAGGCTCTGCAAAACCTACCCCAGATTCCTATTTGTTTCTGAGTGCAACGTAGCTACTGCTGTCAGTCTAGAGACATCCCATTTGAATGTGTTCCCATCTGAGGATATACTTTCCTTTTATTCCTATGCAAATGAAATCAGCTAAGTAAAATCATGAGTTTTGGGGACAGAAAAGGCTCTTTCTCCATTTTGCTAATTACTAGTATAGCAAAGACATCCTGTGCTACAGGATGCTGTAGCAGTTGCAATTCCTGCAGTGCTGTTCACAAAAATTCTTTGTTCCCGAAGGAGGGACACACGTAACAGGTGTGGCCTGGGGGCAGTGGAGATCAGAACTCGCTTCTTTCTGCGGAAAATGCAAACGTAAGGGCACAGCCACGGCAGCAGAGTCATCCTTGGGGCTCCGGATAGCAAAGCCGTGAGTCATACACAGTTACATGCACCGATCACACAATTCCCGTCTTCTAAGCCTGCTGGAATGAGAGCCACCTCCTTGGAAGGTGTGCCCCACATGGAGCACGGGGCTGGACAGGCTGCTCACCCTCCTCTTCGGCCCTGTTAACTTAATCCTCCCTATGACGTGCAGCAGAGTCGTCACTGGGCCACGGTGGGGAGGTCAACTCTCTCACCGGCCGAACAGAGCACGGCACATTTTATACCTTATAAAAAACAAGATCGTGAGGTTTTGTACTATGGCTGAGGCTCTGCTTCATTATCACCTGCAGGCATTCATGTGGGAATGGGAATAACACCCTCCAGAAGTCTGCAGTGAAAGGGAGAGCTGGGGTGGGATTCAGCTCCTCCTCGGGCACAGCCGGGGTTGTGCGGCCGGAGGAGCGGCTGCGAGGAGGGAACGGGGGCTCGATGGCTCAGAGCTGTAGCCGAGCACTGCAGCCCAGCCCTGCTCCAGTGCACCAGCTCAGCACCAACACGGAGCTTTTAGGAAGCAGGAATCCTGGGGACCGTGAGACCGTGGGTGTTCCCTCACGGCTTTCAGAGAAGAATTTAGTCTAGCTTTGTTACAGCATCCTAATTGCAGAAACAGCATTTACAGGTTCTTGAAACAACATTCTTTCCATGGCACTGACTGGTCCTTAGGATTTACATGAGGGACCCTTAACATCCACCAAACACAGCCCCTGGGATGTGCCTGTGCCATGGGAATGCCAAAGTTACAGCACAGAGCTGCAGGAAGGTGCCACAGGATGCCCAGGGACTCCCCAAAGGCTGTTGCCTTTACTCACACCTGCACGTGCTCTGCAGGTCACAGCCACGGGCACCAGAGCCTTCGTGCCCTGCACATCCCAGGGCCTGCAGACTTCATGTGTCAGCCAGTCTGGGATCAAAATCCTTCTACATCTCTGTAATGCTCTGGCACACAAAGAAGTGGGGCAGGGTTGGAGTTTTTTTATGGGGAAGAAAGGAAGCAAATGACCAGGATTTCTGTTTGACGCGAATATACTTTAGCAAGTATGGAGCCTCATGATTTCAAGTGGAAGCTTAGCATCTCTTAAAATAAGCTCTAGGCGTCTTTTAATGTCGGTGCTTAAAAGGGGATTTAGTCACTTGGTTCTAGGAACTCCAGTTTGACTCAAGTGTCCAATATCTGTCGGCAGTTCAGCTGTTATCCAAATAAGGGGAGGGAAAGCCAGGATTTTCCAGCCCTGAGAAACAGCTGTGCTCAGAAGAGGCATGTAATATGAGGGATAAAATTAATTCCCCCTCAGCCGTGGTGTGTGAGCCGCTCCCAGCCGCTGGATGAAGGGCCTGTCCCTCCCAGCGTGTCCCACAGGGCTGCTGGGGCCACGGGGAGCCTCTCGCTAGGCGGCCCCCGAGCCCCGCCAGGGACTCTGCTCCCCCCCAGGGACCTCCCAGGCAACCAAAAGGGGATTCGAAGGGACAGATATTGAGGCTCTATTCACACTGCACTTGGAGTGGGACATGTGCTCGTGAGCAGAAGCAATGAAAGTACGAGGCACAACAGCCCACAGGCTTCATGGCCACGTGAGCCACACACAGGGTGTTTGTTCACCATCTCATCAGGGATGTGCCCTAAATAGTACCAAAATTAAGCTTTCTACTGTTCTCTTTCCTATATTAAGGCTACTGTTGCTCAAATGCCATTACATTCTGAGAGCTGATGATCTTCTCTTTGTGTCACTTGCTCTGTAAAATGGACAGACCCAACTTAAACTTAGGAAAGACTTTGAAGCATGAAACACAGTGCACTCATTTCAGCAGCCCTGCTGGTCTCCATGCTTGACAGTCTTTGCTAATTCCAGAGGGAGCCTGTCCTTGAAAGCCAGCACACCTTTCTGTCCTTCCAAATGTGTATGGAAATGCACCCAGGAGTGCCAGACACAACTTTTGAGATGCAAATCTCCAACCTGCTTCATGGAAGGCATTAAAAGCTGAATTCACAGAAAATGAGCCTCTGAAATTGTGCTCTTCAGTGCTACCTGTTCTGAAAATATACCAAAAATAAAAAAGGTCTTTGAAACATACTCAGCTGCAATTCTACAATTTAGAGAGACTCTTAGAGAGCTTCACATCCAAGCAGGATTCTGCAGTTTCTGTGAAGACCTCATCAATGGCTACAATAACCTCTTGCAGCTATTTGATTATTTTCAGAACATCCCAGCTGAACCAAACCTGCCCTACTCCCCACCTGAAGAACAGTCATTCTAAGAAATAGTCCCACGAATAAAACATTTCTCTGCAATCCAACTGATCTTCTCAGGATCCTTGGAGTGTAGGGAGAGAAGCAAGTAAAATCACTCTTTTCTCACTTCCTACAGGAGTCTCATTATTCACACCCCAGGAGCAACAGAGAAGCCACTTTCTCATCACACATTCATGCCACTAAGGAACTCTCAACTAGAAAGCTCACTACTGAAGTGATGACGATTTCCCTGCTTAGCCATATGGCACAGAAGAAATACAGCTCCAGAGCTTTCTCCAGCCCACTGCCATTGGGTTCTTTGCAGACCTATGCTCATATCTCTGTTAAGCCCTGCAGAGTAGTGCCACAAGATACCCAAGTGTCTAGCACACATTCCCAAAGCTCAAACACCTCCATGAAAATGAGTAGCACCACCAGGTACATGCAGATGGCTTGCAAAATGCATCATTTTCAAAGTGATTGAAAGTTGTTATCCTGTGTATCTATTCAAGCCTGGTTTTAAAATAAAAGACAAGCTGGTACATTAATGTGATGTTGCAGTCTAGCTCTGCCTCACCTCTAAGTGTAAATTTTTAAATGTACTCCTCCCCTCTACACACACTCTTTGCAATGCCTTGTATTTCAGATCCAGCAGATGCTCATCTTGTTCCTAAAACAGATTTAATGTGTTTTCCATGATCTAAACACCTGGCAAAGGAGCTATGTGAAGATTTAATACTTTCCTAGCCCTATGTTAAATTTGTCCTAGTGTTGCATATAGCATAATTCTGCAGCCATGTCAACTATTCAGGTAATGCCAGAATGTCGTCATTATGGTTTGTGTCAACAGTGTGATCCGTATGTACCTTGTAATCATTCTGGTGTTGGGTTGCAAAGGTCCTTGGACTCTTCATTCGGCTGAGTCTAATTCTGTCCACTTCACAAAGATCTAGAGTTACACTAAGTAAAGGTTGACATTTACATGAGACACTAGGACTGCTAGAATGACTCACCAAGGTAAAACCTTGGCTAGATAATCTTTCAAGGGCATAAATTGTAGGGTGATGACTCTTCACAGACTTGTAAAATCACAGAATGGTTTGGGTTGGAAGGGATTTTAAAGACCATCTTGTTCCAACTCCCTTGCCATGGGCAGGGACTCCTTCCACTATCCCAGGTTGCTCCAAGCCCCATCCAGAATGGTCTTGGACACTTCCAGGGATGGGGCAGCCACAGCTTCTCTGGGCAGCCTGTGCCAGGGCCTCACCACCCTCACAGGGAAGAAGGTCTGGTAACCTGCCGTAGAAAACCTCTCTGCTTAGCAAGGCAGACACAGGCAGAGGGGCAGGTCACACACAGAGCTCAGCAGGATGTGGGATCAGGGTCTCAGAAGTCTGATGGTTACAGAAGCCTGGAGCATCACTCATAAAGAAAAAGAGATGCATCAGAGAGAAAACAGATACCTCAGAGTGACCTTCCAGGGTTTTCTTGGAAGCTGAATGACCTCATTTTTACTGCTGAGTTGGATGGCCACACACACGACAGCTTCGCCCTCCTACAGAGGCCCACTATTTCAACCACGTGAAACCAATTAGTAGTGTCAGGGCTAGTCAGCACTGCAGCCAGTGTCCAAATGCTCTCAGGACATTTACTGTCCCAAATACACTCCGCCCTTTAAAACAGCACCAGCCATCATGTTCAGCAGTCTTGAAAGTCTCCTGGATTACTAAACATCCTAAGCCCTAAAGTCATTAGGTCTCAATCAAAACCAGAGAATTCAGACTAAAGCAGTGACTGTCCCAGCACTGAAGTTTAAAAGCCTTTTATCCATTCCCATGAACTCTCCTTTACCCAAAGCCAGTATTAACAGTGAGAGCATCCAACCCACTCACGAGAAGCAAACTGTGAAATAGAAGGACCACACAAGAGGAGGTGAGAAGAGAGCATATAACATGAACCATGTGTGTGAAGGATGTTTGTCTACAAACAGAGGTGCTGCCAGCAACATGGATTTCAAGGATGGCTTCTGCTTTAAGCAGTAGACACCTAGAGCAGCCAAGAACAAACAGAATTCCCAGTGATGGGGTCTTCACTCAGTTGAACTCACAGGATCTGCTCTGATGAAGGTTAACCTGGCCTTTCTCAAGCACTGGCAGCTGCAGCAGCCCACCAAGAGCTGCCTGTATTTACTGTGGGAACACGAACACTGACTGTTTGGTGTGTCACAGGGCATCAGGCCAGGCACACTTGCAACCCTGACAGCCACCATCCCTTGGCCATGGTCTCTGCCACGTCAGGAGGTCTTAGCAGCAATCATCACATCGAGGAACTAATGCCATGCAACTGAGAAACTGTCTTGAGCACAAATTCATAAGCTGGTGCTATTCCTGCGTAGTGCTAAAGTTCAGCGCCTCTTTCATCATACTGGAAACTTGTCAGGAGCTGTTCTTATTCAGCTCAGTAGAGCAACCTCTCTCCAAGATCTTGCTCCTCACTCCAGATACAGTGTCCAATGCCTCCTGCAGCACCTCACTGTGCTGTGGTCCTAAACCACAGATGGCCACAGTCCCCTCTGACCACTGCACAGGGGAACCTCTGTGCCATCTGTTTCTGTGCATTCTTGTGTGATTCCAGACTGATCATGGACTTGGAAACAGAGTGGAACATGAAGAGTGGTGGCAGTTCTAAGGATAATGAAGTCTTTTTTCGTGTAGGAAAAGAAGGAGCAGTGGTCCTCCAATGCAGTTTTGTTAATGCTGTCTCAGGTGCACGGGACAATCTTTAAAGCAGATATGTCAGTGCAGGAACTCCTTTCATAATCTGAACATGTCTGATTTTTCATCACCCTTTTTCTTCAGAAGCAAAATAGAAAAGAACCAAATCATCCAATATTCCAGGCCCTGAAACCTGACTATACCAACTGTTACCTGTTAGACTGGAAGGCAGCACTGCCCAGCACCACAGGAATCTGTAGTGGAATCCAGCCAGGATTGGTTTGCAGTGGGAACCCAGGGCAACTCAAAAACATTGGCTTCTCAGGCCCTGCTCCCACATCCAAGGGTTTGGGATTATCCAGCAGCCCTTGCATCACAGCACAGCCCTGTTGATGGCCTCATGATATAACCTTGGACAGGAGCCATCCCTGAACTGCTTGAGAGACATTTATAAATCAAGAGGAACAGCTGGAAGTATGAAGGCCATGGGTGGTCCAAGCCCAAGGGTAATTGTGCCTGGGGCCCTCAGGGCTCGCTAACACACAGCAGGTGTGAATGAGACACGCAGGGATATGTTCTTATTTTAACCAGGCAAATCCAACTAGACTGCAAAATATCCATCACGGTAATTGGGTGTGACTGTTTTGGAGAGTGCCAGAAAGCAGAAGAGAGAGACAACAGATCTCAAGTAAATTATTTGCACCACAGATCTATGCAAATCCTCTGAGGAATTCAGACACATACATTGATTTTATCTGATAAGATGGGTAATTTGTAGCCTACTGACCTCTTCAAGGTAACTAAATCCCACTCTGCTGAGGTACCTCCATATCTCTACACCAGGTACCCATCTGTAACTCCACTCCAAGACAGGGTGACAGCCATCTAAAAGATCCCAAATTTGCAGTTACTCTACGTAATATCTAACAAATGCTCTAAGTGCCAAACTCTACCATGTGAGATCAACAAGGGTAAGATCCAAACCCTGAAGAAACACACATGGTCTTCTGACCTAGAGCACTGTCAGGGTGCCAGAAAACAACTGCAACCTTAAAGAGAGTTAAGGTGCCAAACCACGACCTCTCACCTCTGGTTCTTCACAGGCTGCAAACACAAAGCAAAACTGCCACACATCCAGTGGCTCAGGCAAGGACCTCACAAGGGAACACTACAGTGGCCTTAGCAAGTGGTCATTCAACAGCAAATAGCAGCCCTGCAACCATCTGCCAGTACCTTCAGGTGCTGTCTGCATGGCCACAGGCTCAGGGCTTGGCACTACACATCAGCTACCAGACAACATCGAATTCGATGCCACAAGCGTCAAGAGTGGGAGAGGGTGGAAGCTGCCTTAATGGATGGGGATTGCAAATCCCAGGGCCTGCTTCTGCTCATGAGGATTGCATCACAGCAGAGAGCAGCAGGGGACCTCCAAGGCTCCTGCAGCCAGCAGAACGCCAGTTCAGGCGTTTCCATCTCTTCTCCTGGCTGGCAAACCAGGCTCCATTCCTTCTGCACAGCTGTAGGCACACAGGGGCAGGAGCACTGTCACCGTGTGTCACACGTGCTGCTGTCCGTCACCAGGGCCACAGTTCCAAGGCTCACTCCAGAAGCAGAGTGTGTGACAGCAGCATTGCTGCTGTTCCTGCTGGATGTTTCTCAAGACTGGCCTTTGTCCTGGTGCAGGTGGCCCCAGGAGAAGCAGGGTTGGCAGCCTGTGGTACATCAGCAAGAACAATCCCTCTTGCTATAGCTAAAGGGAAGCAAAGATGAAACCTGTAAACCTTTAATTACTGCTGTGAGCTATTAAGAGCTCAGCTTAAGAGCTCTCAACTACTTTTTTTTGTGTCAATTGAGTATGCTACAGTCTTCATGCAGAGGCACCTAGCAGCTGGTTTATGAGGTTCCATTTTCACTTTCCCGAAAGTAACAAGGGTTTTGTTTAGACTTTTCCACCCAGATGCAGGAAAACTCTAACTCCAGCATGAAGCCAGGTTTTACATGTAACTTGGGTCTGTATTAATAATCCTGATTAATTTTCTCCATGTCCTGGAGGTGACCTGAGCCTACTCTCAAACACTCAGGATGCTTCTATTTCCTCTGGCACTTCTGTGTGACTCCAACCAGCCGAAGCTCAGTTCACAAAACAGAGTCATCACCGTGTCGTAAGGAAAAGGAGATAGTTGTAAACACACTGCTTTATGTTTGTCTCTCCAGGTTCTTAGGGTAAATCCGAAGGCTAAACTTCCTTGCAAGTCTCAGCATCCTGTCAGGGCCAGAGGAATGTCACAGTAAGTGTAAATATTATTGGATCAAGTATACTCAGCCTCCTAAAGCCTCTGTCTCCTGCCCTGTTTGTTTTTCCCCACACATTAGGTAAAAGCAGAGAGCCACCAGTGTTTTGCTGTCCATTGGTTCCTCAGCCAGTGCAGTCTCTCACAACCACTCAGTTCACCAGTTACATCACTTTAATTCAGCCTTATCTAAGAACAGGTTACACACATTTAAAATTATTATTTACAGCATTCTAGAAGTATTTTGCAAGGATCAACTCAGACTCATCTTCAGCAAGTGTCTAAGAGGCAAGGGTCAGCATGAATATCAAGATCTGGACCCTAAGCTCTGGAAAAGGGCATTCTGGCTTGGAACATTTCCCATTCAGAATTGCCAAGAATTGATGGAGCAGGTGACTGGGCTGGAAATGCTCGAGGAGCTGCCACAGTTATTCAAAGATTCACTTCAGAACAGAGAAGAGAGCTGGTCTAGAGCACATTCGTGGCCAAGAGCTGGGGAAGTCAGGACACCTAGAGACAGACTCACAACTCAAGCTGGCCGGGAAAGAGATGAAAACTTGGGTTGTTTCAAAGCTAAGATTATTAAAAAAGGCCAGTGTCACAGCAAAACAAACCCAAGCACTTCAGTTGCATATTTATATGCAAGACACGTTTCCAAAGCTACATGAGACAGAGATGAGTGCAGATCAACACCACCATGGAACAAGGACACATCTTACCCTGCAAATATTTGATCATCTCAAAACTGCCTTTCTTGCCTAATCAGAGGCCTTACTGGAACCTGTGTCAGCTGAGCTTTAACAGAGGATGTCAGGACAGAGTAGAAAGATCCTGCTCATTTCTCTGTGTTCAGCCTCATTGTATCAGCCACAGACACGACACAAGCCAGGGAGTGCCAGATCTGGGATGAACTAAACCAGGTCAGGATCCTGTAGAAGGGCACAGCTACTGGCAGCAGCACTGATCTTTACACGGAGGCTGCAAGACATGGGCAAGTCTGAGCAACATTTACTGGTTATCAGCTCCTCTTCTCACTAACTTGGTGTCCATGGGCCAGGGAGTTGTTTCCTCTTGAAACACTTGAGTGGAGACTCTCCACAGGGTATTTATTAGCCTGGAACAGGAACAACAGGTAAAACGTTCTGAATCTTCTTCTCTTTCAAAGTAAAGTGCCTGCAACACAGCAAGGTTTCTGCATATGAAAAATTCAAACTATAAAAGTCTCTTTTCTTTGCCATCTAGATGCAGAGTCCCTCGCTGAGCCTGGCTGGGTCTGCCTACGGAACCACACCTGTGTTTACAAAGGTAAAAAGCACAAGTTGTCTGAACAACACAGCTTGTCCTGCAACTACCAGCATGAGATTTTGCATGTTTTTCTTCCATCAGAAGGTATCTCTAGGCTGGAACATTGGTTCATTTAAAATTCAAAAAAGCCAGCATTCTTTGTTAGTGATGTTATCAAACTAACATCTTAATTGGTAAATGATCCAGACAGACAGAACCACTTACAGGAATTAATCTCATTTATTTCCTGCAAAGGAGGCTGAAGTGGAAACCTCACGTAGTAACCACCCTTATTATATTGCACCCAGTGAAATAGATGTTTTTCCTGCATTTGTGTCTTTATTTAAATGTACAAGCAAGGCTTTAAGGAGAGCTGGTCTTCTGGTGAAAAAATTTCCACTCACAACCCACTGCAAATGCATTTAGAATTCAGTCAACTATTGTAAGTAAAATGAAAATACAGGTGTGATGCCATCTTCCTCGCTGAACGGTGTATCATTTCCTAATAAATGCTTCAATGTGGAAATGCTTAGATCAGGCATTTAACACAAATATTTTCTCCTCCAGGGTCTACAAAACATAAGAGCTACCAAGGGCCAGCTGGTGGTATTTGAGTGTCGTGTTCACTCCACACCCACCCTGCAGGTTCACTGGTACAGGGAATATGATCAGATCGTGGATTCTGCCGATTTCCGAATACTGCGGAAAAGTAGGTGATGCTGCACCTGTTTGATGAACAGATATTTTATTGGGACAGGGATAAGACAGGAATGAGAACTGCTGTAAAAATCAGGAGATCATTCATAGAAGCAGAGATGGGTATCAGATGACCCAAAGTCACAGGCTGCTGCACAGTCTGCACTTCCTCTGGCAATGCATGAGTGGGTCAGGCAAAACGGGAGAGATTCCACACTGTTAGTTATTAATGGCAGCCCCACTTAGCCATGGAGGCATTGTCACCACATGCTAGAACTACTGATGAACTCGGGGAAAAAAACCATAACCTCATTTCAAACGATTTCTGATGCTCCCAGGCATGAGGTCAGAGCTCCAGAGGGCCAAACCCACAGCAACCACTCCAAAGTCAGTAGAGCTCTTTGTGTATCACCTCAGTAGAGAGGTGTTTGTACCACCAGGTTCCCCAGCCACACCTGAGGTTTCCCTATCCAGATGCTATTCCTCGTGATGGATAGAAAGGGAGATGGTTCCCTTGTAACCAGGGTGAGAGCTGAGGTGGGAAAGGGAGTGAGGGCTGAAGGGTTTGTGGTTTTTTCCATTCTGACATTATAACCATTTAAATTCTTTCTCTCTTATCTTGAGCAGAGGCTTGTTCATCAGCAGTTCCTGGTAAGTACACTGCTCATTTTTTGTTAGACTCCTCACCACAATCAGTGTTTCCCACCTCATCCAAGATAAAACAATAATATCCAAAGGTATTCAGAAGACAATATTCAGTCAGGCCAAGAGCTTTCAAGTTCATAGTTTTGACACAAGCACCCAAAAGGCCCTGGTTTTTTCCAATTTTAGGAAAAGGTATCAATCCTTTTACATTCAGCCAATGAGGAGTACCCTGTGCTAAGAGAAAACATATCAACCATTCTGACCTATAATCTTTTAAACTTGTGCAAGAAAAGACAGAATTTAGAAAAAAAACCCACCAAAAACCAACCAAACAAAACCAACCAACCAACCCACCACAAAAAAGTGCCTTGTTTCATTAATATCACAGGCAGAAAGAGTTTTCCTTCATCTTGCTCCTTCTAATCCCCTGACTTCCTAAGCCCTGTACATCACTTTTTTGCACTTTATTAAAATCAATCCCCATCACTAAGTGACAGTCCTGTAAAGAGCAATTCCTACAGGTTAACATTTGCCTCTTGTCGTACAACAGCATGTCTGAATCTGTTATTTCAGAGGAAGTCTGCACCCTGGTTATTACAGAAGCTTTTCCAGAAGACTCTGGAATATTTAAATGTGTTGCTGAAAATGAATTTGGATCTGCAGCATCCAGTGCACATCTCTCTGTTTCCCCAGGTAAGCATAAGGGTTTCTCTGTTGAGCAGCTAAGCACAAAAGAATTTGCTGCTGCTAAACATAAGGCAGAATCACAGATATTTGCCAAGCAGAAGCCAGACTCAAGCAATTTTGTAGGCTCCAGAGAACAGAAATGCCCAAAACATGCAGCCTGCTTGGGTACCTCTCAGAGCTGGATGCAAGTTGTTCTGTGTTTCTGCTTTTGGTCCCTCCTCTTCCTGGGTCAAGGATGACAAGGTAGACATGTTCCCTCTCTCAGAGGAGTTTCATCCCTGAGCTTCATCCCTTCAGGGATTCCAGCTTGGCCCAACACATTGGCTGTGTCTATACCTTGTTTATGGTACCATCTGACCTGTTTGGCTCGTTTTGGAAGCCATCTGCAACCAGAACAGTACCTGGCATGTACCCAGAGCTCACCAGCCCTGGCCGGAATTCAGGTTTGGCTCATGCAGCTGTGCAGGTTTCAGTCTGTGCAGAGCCCAGGCAAGATGAGCCTCATCCACCTGCTCAGACATTCCAGTTTCCCATCCCCTGTTATTGCATGTGCTGTACTGGTGAGCCACCACTGCTTCCTACCTGACATGGGGACAATTCTGCTTCCAGGAGCTAAAGAGCTGGAAGGCTTTGGAGGTGCTGCCCACAGGCCAGCTGTGCAGGTCACCATGAAGAAACCCACCTTCCCTAGGAACAGCCAGACAGGAGCCAAGGACCGTGGGGCAGCTGCTCTGCCATCCTACAGCCCAGAGAGCCCTGGGCTGGGCACTCGAGCAGCAGCCACGGGCTTTGGTCAGATGGAATCCAAGAGCCAAGCTGAAGGTTTCCATGGAGCTTATGAAAATTCGCCTCGGGCTTCACCTCTGCGGTAAGACAGAGAAAAAAATCACATCCCTGGGTCAGCTTTTTACAACATTTAAGGCATGAACTGTCCAGTGATGCCAGCTGCAAACTCCAGTGCCCCTTACCCTGACAGGGATCAGGCACATGCTGTAGCCTGAGCTGTTTGCCTGGGTGACAATGGCAGTGTGCAGCACCAGCCTGGCAGGTCACAGCACAGGCTCCATTTGACCAAGTGTGTAACCACCTAAAGGCTCAGGGAAGTGTCTGATGTCACTTGCAGGAGTGCCTATCTGTGAGTAACTTAAAAGCATCACCCCAAATAATCATCCTCTAGGAGACCTTTGGTTCCACAGCAGAGCTTGAGACAAAAATCAGAGTACGTGGGAAATCTCAAGGCACAATTCTGTTGCCACCACCTTCCTCGGTGGCCTTGGCCAAGAGACATCCCTTCATGTTTCTCTTTCCTATTCTAAAAGATGGCAATAAAACTCGAGATCCTGTAAGTGGGGTGCAGACAGGACCTCCAAAGCACTCTGTGGAGGAAAAGCACTGAACTACCGGTCCCAGGCCCTGGTAGGGATATTCCCCACTCAAGAGATGGAGATTTTTCCCCAGTAATAAAGTATTCCATTTTATAACAAGATTTGATCCAATTTCCATCCCAAATGCAGCTCTCCAGCTCTTAATGCATTATCAGTTATCCTGTTTGGTTGCTCCAGAGAAAAAACCAGGTTGGAATGCATAGATTGGCCATGTCATCCCTTTTTCTAGATGGTTTCTCAGGGGTTTATAGGCATAACAATGACCTCGAATGGTGACAGCTCAGCCATCCAAGCCCAGCAGAGGAGTTCCCTCAGTGCTGTTAGTGACAGCGAGAGCTACGTGGGAGGCAGACGTGTGCCTCCTCTCCCAGCTGAGTGCCAGCCTGGGGCTACAGTGATCCTGTTACACAGTGTGTAAGCGGCTGTCCCTGACAGAAAGCACTCCCTGGAGATTATTTTTGGAGGTAGTCAGCCATTTTAACTAAACCAGTTATTTTAACAATTCTGAACACCCTCCTTCACATTTTACCACGGGAGAGATCATATTTCAATATGGGTGTCTCCATGCAGGGGAGGCTTTTTTTTTTGCAAAATCACTGAGTAAAAATGGTTTTGCTTCAATAACCTGCATGCAGATCATTAAGAGGAAGTTCTGAGTTTGGCTTCAAGCCCTTCCATGAAATCCAGGCTTGCTCCAGGGAAATCAGCTGGGACCCCAAGCATACCCTAATGCATAAAGGGATTTACCATGCCACCAAAATCAGCTATGTAATAGCTTTTTAAAATGTAGGTTACATATGTGTGTGTACGTATATAAATAAATGTAAGCAAAAAACATTAACTAGTACCAGACTTTGCGCACATCTCAAGATACAGAGAGAAACTATTAAAATTTCTAGATATACCCATCTATGAGGATTTAAATACCTTTAAAGCCCACAGACATACTGCCAGGCGCTTTGAAACATCATTATGAATGTGACTCAGCATTGTAAGTGTTGCTGTTACCTCAAACTGAGCAATCATGGCTAATGGCTGGCTGTAAAATAACTGCCTTGTTAGTCAGATTTAACATCTAATTCCCTCATATAGTGTATGTGGTTGCAACTGTATTACCAAAGGCAAATACCGACAAAGGCAGTGATGACAGAACAAAGCCATTACTGGAAATAGTTATAAAATGAATGAAATCCTTGTACTCATGCTTCCCCCAATTATTGCCTAGCAACAGGCACTCCACAAAAGCTAGAAAATGCAATTCAACAAGACTGTCACTACCAGTTTCTACTTTCTGAGCCCTTTACACCTGCAGATTACAGTGTCCTCAACAGCCTTGAAGGAGCAGAACAAAATCGGTTTTGATTATTAACTTCATTAAAGAAACTCAATCCAAGCAAAAGAAGAGGTTTCAGGCACTAACCATACTGCCAGGCCTTTTAGATAGCTTTTAAGTATCTTTAACAAATAAGCAAAAGATCCTTAACTCTTTTTCTAGACATTTTTTGCTGTATGACTCAAGCAACGAGGAGAACCCAGTCAGTAACAGCAGGGCACCATTCTTAGAAAGTAAACTGAAGCAGGACAGAAAAGCTGATTTCTGACACCTCTCAGTGCTGGTCACAGCACTATTAAGTTACTTGGCACAGGAGATGAGATTTATTCCTCTGTCTTCATCACTTCAGCTTCCAGTTCTTTCACGGTTTTTCCTACCTTCTGGACGTCACGTTTTTCTGTTCCTTCTCTTTCACACAAGCTGTCCCGGTTGTGTCCAGTCTTTTAAGTGTATAAAACTGTCCTGGAAGCGATGCCTTGCAGCCAACTTTAGTGCTAAGTTGTAGTTGGTGGGAAGCCAGGGAGCCTGTCTGAGCACAGAGCCCGACCTTTGCCGTGCTCGGAGCTTCCTGCAGGGCAATGATCATGCCACAGGTACCTTTTTTTTTTAAGTACTCGCTTCTCTCTGTGTAAACCACCTCTTTTTAATTAATTTGCCTTTTTTTTTTTTTAACTTAAAAAGCAAATAACCTCTCTGACAACTAGGAACACATTCCCCCCCCCCCCCTTTAATCACTTTCATGCGAGAAATTTAAATAAATTAACACTCAGTTAACACCTGCTCTGTAGTTTTAGTTCACAAACGATGGGCCGGTGTTTAAATACAAACATTATGGTGGATTAACCTCTTGAAGATCGCTGTGCTGACGGACTCACGGGCACAGAGCAGGGAGAGGGGAGGCAGCTGAGAGCCCACACGCAGCCCAGCTGCGGTACTTTCGGGCTTGGGGTGTTGTCAAACAATAGGCGAGAGTTGCCAAAGTATAATTAAAATATTTAAGACACTATAATGTTAATTTAAGATGTAATTAGGCATTGAAGCTGCTGATTAAGGGGATATAAATCACCTAACCTGTCAGCAGGATCTGCTGCTGTTCTGGTGAAAACACAGTTGCATTTTTTTCATCCACGTAAATAGCTGTAATAACAAACACAAACAGCAAAATATTCATGTTTACCATATTTTTATCATATTATTTTCACAAGGCTAGTTTTGTTACTCAGTTTATGACTGTTCAGACACATCCATGAGCAGTGCCACTGCTCCTAACCGAGCTCCGTACATGAGCGGGGTGTGGGGTGTCCCCGCGGCTGGGGGAGGTGGCCCTGGGCACAGGGGGAGGGCTCGCTCGGGTCTGCGGCTGGAGGCATTTAAATCACATTCAAACCTGACTCTCGAGTATCTGTTGCAATTAAGTGCACAGCCCTAAAAGCAATACCAGAGTGTTACCATTGCAGAGGCAATTTGCTACAATTAGCAAATGAATTAAACAAGGAATTTAGAATCACAGAATGGGCTGGGCTGGAAAGGACCTTAAAGATGACCTTTTTTCTACCCTCTGCCATAGGGAGAGAACACCTTTCACTATCCCAGGTTGCTCAGGGCCCCATCCAACCTGGCCTTGAACACTTCCAGGGGTGGGGCAGTCACAGCTTCTCCGGGCAAGAATTTCTTTGGGATAACAAAGTGGTATTTAGGGATGGTCAAGCATATTGCAGCGGTCCTCCCTCGCTGCTCCCTGAGGCTGCTACGGGCGGAACACCTGCTTTTCTGTCCAAAACCTGGCGACTCCTTCAGTTCCCCCCGTTCTCCTGCTGAGCCGGGGCCGCTTCCCCTCGGGGCGGGACGGGGCCGGCCGGGGCTGGGGCCGTGCCCACCGCCACCCCAGGGCTCCGGGGCCGTGCCCACCGCCACCCCGGCGCTTCGGGGCCGGGGCAGAGCAGGGACAGAGCCGGGTCGGGGCGGCCCAAAGCAGCAGCGCCCGCGGGAGCGGCGGCTTCGAGCGCCGGGCGGTGCCAGCGCTGCCCGCGGGGGATCCGCTGCCCACGGGCACCTGCCCAAGTCCCGGCTCCGGCCCTTAAACAGTGTCCGGGCAGGCCGGGCTGCGGAGACTCTTATTGTGACAGCGGCGGGGGCCGGGGACAGGCAGGTCCCGCGGTGTCACCGCTGGCAGCACATTAAAGCCTCCGGTCTCGTACCGCCGCGCAGAGGGCGGCTATGACAGCCAGGGCCAGTGAATGACCGTCCCTTCCCAAAATACCGGCCACGGCCCAGGTGACACCTTCTAGGCTGTAGGTAAGGTGCTTGTTTGGGCTTTTTCCACGTCACTTTTTACTTGGAAGCTGGTTAGGAAGTGGCATGAGGGACTGCAGCGCGCTGGGAATGCCGAGGTGAAAACGTACCTTTAGGGCGCGGTGGTGTCAAAGGTAACGTGGGCGGCAACAGAGCCCAAAAATGGGTTTGTTTTTAAACAAGCAAGATGTCTCTGTTGTTACTTACTGTTTTCATCTTGTAAGGTCAAAAGTCTCTTTGGATTTATTTTTTTCCCTCCCAAATCAAGCTGGAATGGTTTGAGGAAAACATGGCTTATCGCTTGCTGTGAGGAGTGAGGCTGTGCATCAGAGCTTGGTTAAGTGCAGTGTTCTAGAAAACAAAGTAAACGCTGGCCTCTGTACACAGCCTGTGGAACAGTGAATGTACAACTCTGTGCACAGGTAGTGATATAAAAATGGGGTAAAGACAAGATTTAATGAGTTTTCTGCACCAGTGAATGAGAACATAGTGTGGACATGCTCCAAAAATTTGAGCCAGCTTCAAAATCCAGGAGTATGACAAGGAAAAACTTAGGGAATTTTTACTATAAGGCCTCCATTTACATACACCTAGTTCACAACTAATATTGACAACTACCTTTAGGAAATGAAAGCCTTGAATCTTTAAAATCAGAGCAATGTCTCCAGTTATCTCCCCCCATGGGGATTTATGACCTCGTGGAGCCCTTCTCTGGGCTCTCCAACAGGAGGAATACAATATACTGGGTATATATAGCAGCAAAACAGCTGATCTCGGTGGGGCAAGATTACAATTTTTTCCAGCACATGTAACTGGGGGGATTTATATACTCTTTTTTTTATTATTATTTTTTTTTAATTAGCGGCTTTATATTTATTTTGGGTTATTATTTATTTATCATGGAGCTGAAGTAGTTTGTCCATTTTAACAGGCTTGCTCAATGAAACTTTCCCGGGTTTGGGGCTGATGGAAAGCCCAGGTTTAGATGTCAAGTACCTGCAAAATAAATACAGGACTCTGGGCAGCTGAGCTTGTCCTATCCTATCTTCCAGCTCATGTCATTCTGGCGATTAACAGCCTTAATAGCAAATCTCAGGAAGTCACCTCAAACAGAGACGCACAGTCCTTGGCATTCTAATCCCAAATCTCAGTTGGATATAAAAAGCTCTGAATTCAAAATCCACTAGAGAAGAAATCAGGAGATTTGGTTTCAAAAGTTTAGTTTTAGACTTAAAAGAAAGTGAACCTTTCATGTTTCCCTGTGGTATGAGAAATTTCTTGGCACAAATAGCTTGTTCTGGGGAATAGTACATTTAGCATTTTGACAGGGCACAAAACAGCAGGATCCAGGGATCTTTAGTTAAGATTATATGTGGGAAATTACTTTGCTTAGAAGTAGTATCTGTGGTTATCTGTAGACTTAGGCAGGTGGTAAAACAATTGCTATTTCCTTTAGAATTTACTGGGCTCTGTCATACAAGACAACCACGGTGAGCACTGCTCCTGAGCCAGACAGACTGCGTGGCTTGTTAGTGTAACCCAAAATGTTCATACAGTTCTGGGACAGTTCTAACAAATCCTAAATAACTTTATTTTAAGTTAAGCTTTAATTTAGTTGAACTTTAACTTCATACTCTTTGGGTTGCTATTGAGTGCTCACAACACAGTATTTTTGTGATTCAGCTTGTGACATACAATTTATTTTATCTGTATTGTCTTCCTTAAGGGAAAATCCACACCAAGAAAGCCTCTATTCTGCAAGGCAAGGGTTCCATTCTATCCAGGAGCCCAGCCAAGAAAACTTTTGTGGCCTACCACCTAGCTTTTACCAGCCACCTATCCAAAGCCAATTATCACCAACAAAAACCCAGGACAGCCGTGAAACCTCTCCTATGAGTGTCCCTAATCTCCCATCCGTTTCCTCTATGTGCCAACCAACCATGTTTAACTACGAACGTCCAAAACACTTTATCCAGTCTAAGAATGTGTGCCAAGGGCAACAGCAGCCTCCAGGACCTGCAGCCTCTACAGAGACAAGCAGAGAAATCAAACAGTCCTCCATCCTCATACAGCCTCGTAACCCCAGCGGGCAGAAATTCTCCTCCTCGTCATCGCTGAGCTCTTCAATCACGCTCTCCTCGCCTTCCTGTAGTGCCCCTAAGGAATCCACATATCCCATCACACCTGCATCTGCACAGTCTCCTGCTAGCTCATCGTCTGGGCAGAGGCTTCTCTCCATGCCTAACCAATCCCCCGCAGCATTCCTGTGCTCAGTGCTCCCCTCGCAGCCCGACTATAACAGCCCAGCTCCTTCTCCCATGGAACCTCAGTAAGTATACACAGGCTTCTAACCTCCCCTGCTTCCTCTGGCCTGGCCTGTCCCGAGCACTGACCATCCCAACCCCAAACCCCTGGTAAAGCACCAGCCTGGCCGAAGCCAATGGCACTGCTCCCACTGAATGCTGGTGTTCAAGGCAGGACTCTGCATGAGTTGGGTTAGGAGGCTGAGTGTTTGCCCTTGTGTGAGAGAGATGGGTGTCCACCAGGAATTAAACTGCACAGTGGGCATGTCACAGGCTGCTGTGTGGGTTTTCTGGAGTTGGTTTGAATTGTTTAGTTTGATTTGACAGAAATCTCTTAATTAAGGTTATTCAGAACAGAAGACAGGCACCCATCTCAAGTTAATTTCTTTCAAAAACATGGCTAATGAACAGGGAGATGGGAAGGCAGTAGTATTCCCCACATATAAACAACTTAGAGATTCCTATTAAGTCTCAGCAATATTTTCAGGTTCCACATCATGATGTGGATCTAAACTCACCTATAATGCCCTTCTCATTACTCATACATGTGAACAGAAATGCAGCCCCTTGAAAATTTTACCCCTTCAGACCAAAGACTAAATTCTTTCCTGAATATGTATTATATCATTTTGCCTTTGGGCTGCAATCCAAATATCTCCCAAGGTCAGTGAGATCTCAAAGGGAGCTGGGCCTTGCCTTCTCACCAACTTGTATTCCTGCCAATATCAGCTGGAGGTCCTGGGGAAGTGAGATATTGGAAAGTTGACAGGGGCTGAGGGTCCTGCTGGATATAAATCCAGGTTTAAGTGTCAGTTTGCATTGAGGAAATCAGAATATTTCTGTCTGTTTTCTGAATCACAGCACTGAGGAAAGGGGAAAGGTAAGATGGAGTGGGTTGACTGGGGAGCATTTCCTAAAGTCCTGCAGGAGTATGGGGGGTTTGGGACACACCTGGAGTGACTGCTGGGGTTTGTGTTTGCAGTGTGGGGTTGCTTGTTTCCATAGCAAAGGACTTGGGTGCCTCACTATGCTTTTCATATAAGCTGCTCTTAAATGCAGCACCCGGTGAGCTGAGGAATTATTTTCCCAATCAGGCTGCTAATGGGGACATGAGATGTATTCATCTGCTGGGCAAATCACTAAAGTTATTAAGTTATGACTTGCATTAAGTTATTAAGTCCAAGCAGTGCTGGGAGTATTCCAGAATTATAACCCTTCTACTCTACTCTAGTCAGCAGAACAAATTCCCAAGCAACAGGAGGAAGAGGATTTGGAATAGAAATAATTTCTGAGTGCAAGTGCAGCATAGCAGGCCCCACTGCAGGTCACAAACCGGGTTAGATCCTGTCAGCATAGAGTGCTGTGACCTCCAGCAGACCTTTGCAACCCATACTGGTGGATGCTCCTCTTTACCTAGCATCTTTCAGAATCAAATGTACTACCCAGCTGCAGGAGTGGCTGTGGATTACAGGGTCAGGCTGTGAGGGGCCACTGCAGGATGCAGGGATACTGAACGAGTGTTGTGGGAGGACACTCAGTGACTTGGCTGCACCCTGATGCTTCTTCCCCTTAAGGTTTTGATACTCAATTACCCAACTTGGCCTATTCATCTCCCAGATGCTTTGTGGGTTCATTTGAACCACAGTTTTTAGGAGGCAGGCTCACATTCTCACGTGCATTCTGTGAAGCTGTAGCAAATAACCCAGCAGGCCTACAGGAATAACTTTGTTTTCTCTTCCTGCACAAGTAGTTACTCCCAGCCCATGTATAACAAGCAAGCCAGCATCAACTCTATGCAGAAGACATCAGACCAAGAAATTCGAGGAACAAAAGAGGCCCTCATTCAGGACTTGGAAAAGAAACTCCGATGCAAAGACAGCCTTCTCCAGAACGGCAACCAGGTAAGGGATTAAAGAACTCCCAGCAGTGCAAGCAGGGATGCAGAGATTCCTTCTAGTACCCCAGAGATTGGAGCCTCCCAACTGAGCTAAAAGCAGAAGGAAATGTAGGAGCAGCACTGCCCAAACACATTTACTCAGAATCCCAACAGATCCCATGAGAGTTGGATCAGAATATTCTCTCAATGTGAAACAAAAAGGAACATGTTTAGAGCTGTGGCACAAATTTGAACTCTCTTCTGGGGATCCTGCTGAACATCACATTCACAGATAATTAAAAATCCAAGGAGAATGTCTCAGTTCTCTAGACATGACTACAACCTGGTTTTCAACACTGGGGTTAATAAACCTCTCAAAATCATTAGAACTTGAGGAAAAATTGGAATATTTGAAAGTTCATTCTAGGGCCCACCACCAAATGGGGTAAATTTTTTCTTTTTATATGAACAACAATAAATGAAAGAAATTACATGAGCTTTTATCATAAAGTCACTTCCTATAAGAAGGCCTCTTAGTCTTAGTACTTATTTATTTATTTATTCTGCAGAGGGTCACAGTGGAATCCCCTTTACCTATAGATCCAAATCTAGGAGGCAAATTTGCTTACCAGTAGGGAAGCCCATTGCAGCAAGCTAGAGCAGGCAGGTTTCTAATGTGGGAACCTTTCTGCTGGCTGGAGGCAGACTGGTAAAAGCCCAGTGTTTAAAGTTTCCATCTTCTTTCCCCTGAAGTAGAAAGGAGTATTTTCAGTATCATCAGTGAGAACAGGTTTGTGTCTTGTATGTAATTTTAAATACTGATGGGCAAACAAATGGGTCAAATCTGACTTAATATGCCCCTAACAGGAATGTCCTATGTGCTGTAAGAAAGCTTGTCATAGCAAGTCAGCTTTTCTTCCCATAGGAAGCCAGGCTAAAAATAAGGCTTATGCAATCACCACTGTGTCCTCCTCCCCTTGTCCTCCAGCAGCGTCTGAGCCAACTGGCCAATCTCAGCCACACTTGATACACATGTAAGGACCTCAGGGATATTGAGCTCTCACAGGTTTTGCTAAAGGTCTCATGCTCTCTTCTAAAGAAAAGTCCCACAAGGCTCCCAAACCTTTCCCCACCCAGCAGTGGACAAATGTATGTCTGTACACAGCAGAGATTCAGTCAGAGCTTATCCTCATGTCACAAAATCCAAACCTGAGTTAAACTTTGTGGGCAGCACAGTGTCAGGTGTTCTGGTGCTCAGGGCAGTAACACACTTTTCTAAAGTAACCCGACTGGCAGAGCTTGAATTTAACTCTGCTTATTTTGGTCCCCGTGTGCCACATCCAGATTGTAGGAACTTGTGTCATGCCTGAAACACGTCCTTGCCTGTTCTCCAGATGGCTCACAGCATTTCACCCTGCAGATGTGCTGGCATAAACCTCTCCAGTGCTTTCAGGGGTAGTGGTGCTCCCCTCTGGCTGTGCCTGCTTCTGGTGCGGCTCTTGCTTTTTTGAGAGCATCCATCGTGCCTCTAGCTCCACAGCTGAATGACTTGGGAAGTTTTCCCAGCCCCAACAGAAAGGTACCCTGGGACTTACTCTGGCTTCTGAGGATGATGCCATCAGCTACCCATAAATAATCCTAGCAGAGAAAGAGGAGGAGTGGAAGGCCACAGATGGCATTAGGGAGGCTTTGATGAACAGGCAGTTTAATCTTTTATGCATTTCAGTGCTGTATATATTGGGCTGACTTCAGTTGGCATCACAGACTGCAAACCCTCTGGGCCAGACGCGGGGCTTCTGGTCAGCTCCTGCTTCCATTGACAACATCCTGAATTTGTGGCAAATTAATGTGCTCTTAACAAGCTGATCTGGAATAGTAAACGGACTTCTGACTAGGATTCCTCTCCACTCTGCTTGCAGCGATTGACTTATGAAGAAAGAATGGCTCGCAGGCTGCTCGGACCGGTGAATGCTGCCTCTGTGTTGGACTCACAGGGTGAAGACAATGTGCAGAATGCACAGGTAACTGGGGACCTGTCTCTAGAGCAAGGATTTCCTGGTGATTGTGCTGTGAGCTGCTTGTACCTGAATGGGGCAGGGATGGGGTTTATTTGGTACCGGTACAGGTGAGGGGACAGCTCTCAATGGGAGGGCTCTGCATGGCAGGGCTTTGGGGTTTTTGTAGGATGATGGCAGAGGGGGAAAATTTAAGCACCCTTCCTTTACTGGGCCTGGTTTGTAGTAATGACCTCTCCAGGGAGGAATTACAACAGCTGCTGCACAGAGTAGTACCCACTGCCTGTGACAGGCAGGGAACAGCACCGTGAAGGATCCAGGTACCCACTCCCAACAGCCTGAGTGCAGGCTTGGCCAGGACAACAAGATTTACACCTGTCACTGTTCAGAATAAGTGACATTATCTTCAAGAGGTCATGGTCTTGGGCTGGGATTGGTTGGGGTTTAGCCCTTACAGGGGGCTGCAACCATTAAGAGAATGCAAAGCAGTTATTTCAGCAGTCCACATGCTGATAGACAAGAATCTGTTACTACTGGAATTTTCCAAAGTGTTTTAGTTGGAGACTTGCATCATCTGTTGGTTATTCAGACCAGTTAGGAGCTCTCTTCGGCACTTCTATGCTCAAAGAAGCATAGAAGTTAGTGGAAATGTCCGTGGTATGGCACTGGGTACCTGTGCAGGGAAGAAGACACCCCTCATGCTGCAGGCAGCAGAGAGCCAGGAACTGGCACACACCTGCCAAAGTGCTCTCAGAAAAACTCCTCCATGGAACAGGCACTGAGGTCACAGCAAAGGAGGAATGCACAGTTCGAGCTATTTCTCCCCAACAATCACCTGGCAAGAGCAGGAAAGAAGGGAAAATTATGAATATCAGAGAGCAAGGGAAGCCTCATCTTTTGCAGAGAACAAGGAAATACTCAGTCAAAACAGGAGGACTGACAACTTTTCAGCATGTGTGAAATGCTGCTTTAAAAAAAGAACATGGGAAACAGAGACTGGCTTATGTTTGGGACATCTTACTCCCAATGTTAAGTCTTATTTCTGAATGATGTAGTCACTGATTCATTCAGCCTCCTGATTCCTCAGGAACTTAACTCAGTCAGTCCATGTAACAGGTTATTAGAATCATCAGCAACTTCATCACTACAGCATCATTTCACAGGACAAGTAATAACTGTACACGACTTGTGTAAATGAGCAGACACAGGCAATTGCCTTTGGACTCCACATTGAACTCAGCCCAGCAAAACCCTCATTCATGTAATATTTCCCCTGAACTTAAAACTGCCTCTGTGCTTGTAGTTTAAACCCAGGCTTAAAAGTTCCACAGGACTCGGCTGCTGAGCACAGAACCGAACACTGGAATGGCTCAATGCAAACACTCCAGAAATTTCCATGCAGCGTTTGCTCTCTCTGACTCCATTGCTAAAACAAGTCGCTGGCACTAAACTCTGTCGCATTTTCCAAACATCCAAGCTCCTAACAGGAATCAATCCTGGGTACTTTAGCAGATTTAGTCATGTGGTTGCAGAGTTGTCAGCGAGCTTAGCTGGTGCTGTGATCTAGAAAGAAAAGTATTTTCCAGCTCAGCATGTGTCCATCGCTGTTGGTACCATATTTAAGTGGGCACAATACAAGGCTCTTGCCAGCGATTCCACTTCTATTCCTGCTGTGAGGAAGGACACTCTGTACTTAGCTCTCAGTTTAGATATTGCCAGGAGTCCTGCTCCCCTCTAACAAAGGTTATGGGCTGTCAGAAAGCTTTGTGTGCCAGACAAAGCTGCTGCACCCATCACCTGGGCGGCAATGAGACGTTCTGCCATGGCAAAGCCTATGGTGAACACAGAGTGTGTCAGGTCCTCATGCAAGTTCCTCTACCTCCTGTCCCAATGACTTCTGAAGTAGATTCATTTTGTTTTTAAGCAGCAGTCAGGATATGAACTTAAAATGGCTTCTCATTCAGTCTACAGATAAATCTTTCTAAGTGAACTCACCTCTCCTCTTTCTCTTCCCAAGCACCAGAATGCAGAAAACATCAGGCTGCAGGTTCCTACAACACATGTAAGGTAAAGCATAAACTTGGGCTGTGCTGTTCTTCAAGATCTTATTTCAAACATTTCTAGACAATGTTGGTTTAATCTCACTACTTATCACTTTTGCTAAAGTAGTAGTTACTGAATTGACTCCCTTTCTACTTAAATGCTACCATTTGTGGATGGGTGATAAGGCCTCTGATCTTAATCCAGTGAATTCTAAGCATAGCACTAGAGGTTTAAAAACTCCATGCACCTTGAGAAAATATTCTTTGTATTCTAGAAGATTAATTTCTAGTCAAAGAAATATAAATATTGAAATGAATATAAATCATGAAAATGAAACACAGCCTACATTTCTCTTGTCAATTCTTTTGGATATTAGGCCATAATGAAGGTTATGCTTCTGTGTTGAATTGAACAACTTGAGCAAGAGAAGTGGCTGATCAAAAGTTATGACTTACAGCTGAAAAACCAACCAGAACTGTAGTGTTGTATTCCCACACGTGTTTAGGGACTCCAGCTGCAATCAGAGCTTCAATGTCATTTGTGCTATGGTAGCTTTTACACAATTAACTGTTCCTGTCCCCTTTTCAGGAGCAGACCATCCTCAAGAGGTGACGATCGTGGACATGACTCAATCCAGGAAAAGTTCTTTCAGCCACGTTTCACACAAGTGCCTGAAGATGTAGTGATCGAGGAGGGGCGGTTCTGCAGGCTGGACTTCAAAGTAATGCCAACCTCTCCCTTCCAATTCTGTTGCCAACCTCTCCCTTCCAATTCCATCCCCTCTTGGGGTGTGGGGCATGGAGAGAGGTCTCTGCAGTGCCTGTGCACTTTAATAAGCCAGAGCACTGGCTTATTAGGCAGAGGGTTCAGGGTCTCCCCAGGCTATGGAAACCAAGAAACAGGAGATGGCTAAATATTTCAGCATTTTCCCTTGGAAAATGTAAAAGGAATTAGGTGCATAAGACTATGGTTAAAACTAAACAGTTGTAAATATAGACCACTACAGAATGTCTCTAGACCTCCTTGGGAAGAATGAATATTAATGCCCTGCTGAAAAAAGGCTTTTTGGCAGGGAACCTTGTGCTTTGCACAGAGACTCCACTAGTCCAGTGGACACACGTCCAGCGAGGTCTGTGTAGGACTGACCTCCCTTTAATGAGTCTTCCTGAGGTAACTTGCGCCCTTGCTGGAGCAGACAAGCAAGGAAATGCCCTAAATACAAACAAAACTTGAGAATGGCCTGAAACTGCGTGGCAGCTGTACCAACCCTGGGTAAGAAAGGACCCTGCTCTCCCTCACAGGCTTGGGTTTTCCTGATGACTTTCACTCTCTTTACTTCAGTAAACTCTGGCCAGACTTACACATGACCTTTAGCCATCTTCCTGCAAGTTGCCTAAACTTCTGAGTGCCATGGAGAACCTGGAGCAAGCCTGCAGGACAGCTGATTTATAGCCATTGTCAGTTATGGGTGTCAGCCCCGCTGCAGCGATAGCTGTGAGAATGAAAGGCTGAACCCACAATGAGCATCTTGGGCCTGATCAAAGCCACCTTACAAGAAGGGAACAACAGGGGGTTGCAGGAAAAGCATCTACTGTCTTGTAGCTAAAGCTCATCTTTTCACAGCATTCCATGAGTAAAATCACATTAATATTCAAAACTAGGCGACACTATACAATTTTGCAGTAGAATCATGGTTTGATCACCCATCAGAATCAAACTCCCTGTAGTATTGGAGGGATTTTATTATCTCACGGGTGTTTAACTCTTCGCTGCTCTCCTCTCCTTCACAGGTCAGTGGGCTCCCGACCCCAGATGTGATGTGGTACCAGAATGGAAGGATGGTTCATCAGGATCAGTTCCATAAAATGATAGTGTCAGAAAAGGGATTCCACTCGTTTATTTTTGAAGCAGTCAAATCAGCTGATGCAGGGACATACGAATGTGTGGCTGTCAACCGTGCAGGAGAAGCATCTTTCACAGTAAAAGTGGAAGTGATTGGTAAGGCTGAGAGCACTGATAATTCCCTGGCCACACAGGGAAAGTCTCAGTAATCTAATGCTTTCATTCCTGTGTTTGGGACATTAAACTAATGTGAAGCAGAGGTAGCACTCCACATATTCAGGCTCAAACAATAAAAAGCAACGTACCTTTTCCAAGACTATTTTAATAACTACATCTAGGATGGTATATTTCTTCAAACTGCTTCTGTCAAGATATTTAGATATAGTGAGATGTCCAGAATTTAATTTAGTTTATGTTAATAATTTTCCAGGATTGATAACATATGTTATTGACTCTCCTTCTAAAGTGGACTGTGTTTACTACACCCTTGTGCACCTGGGAATTGCCTGCAGGCTAAGGAGATGCAATGAGAAACACGTGTCCTCCTGAATTTAGCATCCTCAAATCTTAAAAAAACAAGCATGACATGAGCATTCCACATTTCTAGTAACTCCTCCTTATCTCTCTTTAATTTAGCAAAAGAACATCACATGCCTCCAACTTTCATCTTCAAGCCACAAAGCAAGAAGGTTTTTGAAGGAGACACAGCCAGACTCGAATGCCAGATCTCTGCCATCCCAACACCTCGGATTTACTGGAAAAGAAACAACGAAATGGTACAATATAATACAGACCGAATAAGGTATCCTACTGATGAGTTGGCCATTGGTGTGTTAGAAAACAACAACCAGTATTTGTTAAATCAAATGTAATGTAAATGGGCTGGTCTCTAAAAGCAGCAAGCTGGAAAGCTGGATCTGCCCCTCGTGTGTGACACAGGGGGCCCAGGCCCATGTGCTGGCCAGGCACGGTGCTGAGAGCCTTGTTTCAAGGGCACAGAGGGAGAGCTGTGCCCAGGTGCTCTGAATGCCAGCAGCAGTAGAGGGCCCATGGAGAAGCACAGCTTTAGGGCTGAAATGTGCAGTGGGGGGCTACACACCTGCATGGTGCCAAGGTGTGAGTCACTGGTGGCTCTAACACAAATGCAGTGTTCATGTCTGAACAGTTTGCAGTGCCCTGCAAGAATTGTTCTGGGGCTTTCCCAGCTCCTCAGCATGTAAACTGACTGATTTCTCTCCTTCCCCCTCAAACCACTTAGACATAAAACACCTTCGTTTTTCAGCTTGCTCCATGACAATACTGGAAGGATTTGCCTCCTGATCCATAATGCAAACAAGAAGGATGCTGGCTGGTATACCGTGTCTGCTGTCAACGGGGCAGGGGTGGCCACGTGCCATGCCAGGCTAGAGGTTGCAAGTAAGTACCAGGTCCCAGTGCCACAGAAAGTGCACTTGTATTCAGAACTGGCCCTCCAGATTAACCTCATGAAGCTCAGCCTGCTGGGAGGATTTATTTCCTAGACAAAAAGTAACTATCCTGGGAAAAGCTCTTTTGTGTAGTAACGGGACACTGGGGTGTGACCTTTGCACTGTTTAAAGACTACAATTTCCCTGACACCAAGCAAGAGGGTGGATATAAATCTCTGGTGTCTGAGATACGGGCTTGTCTGCTAAATTCTTCCCACGGGTTTGCCGGTTTATACTGCAGATAAAAAGCAATGGGGTTGCTCTACCATGGGTCTTTCTAGACTCTGGGAAGGCACTGAAAGAGGCTTTTTCTCTCTCTTCCAGCACATGCAAATAAGCCACTTCCAGCCCCAAAGCAGTTACGGGTTCGACCAACCTTTAGCAAGTACTTGGCACTTAATGGAAGAGGACTGGATGTGAAACAAGCTTTCTCACCAGAAGGGGAGTTTCAGCGTTTGGCTGAGCAGTCTGGACTGTATGAAAGTGATGAACTTTAACTGGAAATGAAGAGGAAAACCTCACACCTATGAGAGACAGTTACAACATAGATGCAGTTAAATGGTGATTGCTCTAATTAGCAAAATACCTACTTACACATTTTTACTTTGACTCTTGCACATTCAGCTGTTCCTGTTTTACCATGTTAGATTTTATTTATATGGTTTGGTGACTATAACCATTAACTGAGTATTGCATTTTAACTAGAAAGCCGAAGAAAGCAGGTTAATTAGTTTTTTCAAGTGTGGGTGGTCTTAGTTCCACCTGTGCTTGGTTACATGTTAAGATAGCTTGGTTTGTACTGCTTCTCTAATATCACTCGTGATAATATCAGAAGTCTGTACTGTCTGAATATTAAAACCAAATAGATTAGAGTGTTTTTATGAGAATAAACTAGAGGCAAATAAAATTTTAAATAACCGACATCAGCTGTGACTCTTCCTCGCTTCATCTGTTAAAAGCAGCTTTTGAATGTCTGGCATCAGCTGCAGCCTGGGAAAGAGGGATTCTTACCCTCCTAAGCCTTCCACTGGTCCCCTGCCCTGTCTGCTCCCACTGTCATTTGTCATCTGACATCTATAAGATATTTAGCATAAACTAAATGCCGACACCCTATTAACACTAAACCATGCCAGTGAGGGAACATCAATATTTCTTCTCCTTGCACACTTGACCCAAAAGCTGCCCTCTATAATATGAATCATTAAGGCTATCATGTTTTCCCTCCTTTAATCAAGGAGTGATTGCAACTTATCTTGCTGTTGACTCTCAACAAGCTGTTGATTTGAGTCGCCCAAGTGGTTTGTGTGCTGCTGTTCACGGACACCTTGTTCAAAACAGTATTAAATACCATGGAATATGACTTTGCCAAACTCCAAGAAACCAAAACTGGAGACTTTTCAACTGTACTTTCTGTAAGAAAATTTGTGGGGGTTGATCTAGCCTAAACTCCTCATTGAGGTGCACAGTCAGCAAACCTCTCAAGCATCTTCCAGAACAGAAAAAATGAGGCCTCATCTTCACCCTGCACTGCTGAACCATTAAATAAACCCCCAAATCTGAACTGCATAACAATGACTATTAAACTCCCAACAGAATCCTGCAGCCCTACCACCACACTTCTCCTCTGGGCTGCCCAAGTGATGAAACACACTGAGATAACTCCACTGTTGCACATTATGTGCCCATAGGCTTCAATGGAAGGTTGGAAAGCCTGCATCATTTCTCTGACAGATGTCTCTACACACAAGTCATGGAATAACTGAGGTGACTCCCACTCTTTACCAGCAATCACTGTATCAGCTGTACCTCATTGAGTACTGACTCCTTACTCCACACATCATCCACCCAAAAACGTCCCTGCAGTGGAAATGGCTCTCAATTCCCAGCAGCACGACTTAGTGACAACTGGAAATGGCAGAGCAAGTTTAGAAGCTGTTGTCAGCCTCTAAATTCAGCCTGTGAGCATCCCCCTTGTCCCTTCTCTCTGGTGACGTTCAGTGTGGTGAGCACAGACATGCTTCCTGAACAAAGTCATGTCCCACCTGTGCCTGGAGCCCTCCTCTCTGCGAGCTCATCTCTGGAGGGCAAGGCTTTCCTTGGAAATATGTTTTCTCAGAGAGCAAACAAGTGAAGAAACTTCCAGAGTTAGTTCAGAGCAATCTCGCCTCGGGGTTCCCCTAAAAACCATGTGCCAAATGTTGTGCTTTCAGCCAAAGAAAGGCAACTAACTTTTTCCAACGCATTTGGAGAAATTCTGGGTACAAACAACACTGATACTTCTGAATAATCAGCTTAGGAAAACAATAGGCCAGCTAATTTCTGCGTCATATACCCAGTATGAGGCTTGGCCTGGAAAAAGGCTTCAATAAAAAACATTTTCATAGTTTGCAAAGGGATCCCTGTTGGATGGACTCTGCTGGGACAAATGCTGTCACAACACAACATTAACCCTCCTGAGCAACAACAGCCATATTTACTACAAGAATTTACTGTTGGGAGTAGCCCAGGTCCACCAGCTGAAAGGAGGCAACAACACCAGACCCATCTACCTCTATTTCCACACTTGTTTAGCATACTTACAGCAAATGTCATTACTGAGCTGAAGACAGGTCTGACTTCAGTCTAAGGAATCAATCTGAGCAAGTAATCCTGCGTGAGCACAGAAATGTTTCTGACAATGCCACGATTTTACAGTCAGTAACAGCCATGAGTGCAATTATCTAAGCTTCTCTCTTGTTTGCATTGAGATAAACCATGGATTTGTTTTTGTGCCAACATTAAAAATGGGTATTTGGCTTGGGAAATTCACAGTGGAGAGACAGAAAGAACTGGTAACACCGAGCAAGTTGAGCAGAAGCACATGTTAGTGCTCCTATCTCCTCTATCATCTCTGGACAAATCAATTGTAGGAGGCCTGAATTTAAATCACATATTTATAAATTGGAATCAGTCAAAAATATTCTGGAAACACTCCGCTTCACACACTTCATTTAGCACTGATTTAACACAATGAGAAACCATGTGAACATGCCTAAGTAACAATGAACTATGCAAACCAGAGATATTTCATTTAAGGTAATGAAATAAGGTTTTAAAGTAATAAACTGCCTGGCTCATGTTGAGTGAAATCCAGATTCATAAGCACTTGCTGTTTTGTGAAGGTACTGAGAAACTAGATAAAGGGACTGGGAATATCTGGAGGCTGTATATCTCATGAGTGCTTCGTGTAGAGAAAAGTGTTATTTCAAGGTCTGTCTTAAGTGGTCAGTTTAGCATGCAGAAGAACACAAAAACTAACAAGGATTATAAAATCAAAGTCCAGGCTTACGTCAGTTGGGGTTCCGTAAGCTGAGCTGCTTTGTTTTCCCATTTCTGAGAGATGGAAACACACCTCAGCCTTCTCATTATCCCCATGGAACTGGGATCTATGGGCTGGTACAGCAGTGGAAGATATAACTTCACCTAAATCAAAGCAGGAGAGGGTGGAAAAGTTGGTATTTCTCAGGCAGAACAGCTGGATCTCTAGAGGAACCAGAGCTGCACTAATCATATCTGTATTTGTATTTCATAGACATAAATGTATATGTATTTCTCAAGATATAATGCTAATGTGAACCTCTTCTGGGTAATCAGGTGAGCTCTTACCTTTACTATGTGTGAAATCCAATTTACTGAGGCATGATGCTTCCATAAAGGCACAAGGAAAGTCTGGGCACCTCAGGCATATGCAGCCACGTTTCCCCAGGTAGCAGCCGGCAAGACAGTAATACATTAAAAATGCAGAAATACAGTTAGTTCAGGGAGCAGAGCCAGATCCGTCCTTCCCAAATTTTGGCAATAGTTGGTGTCAAGTCTGCACATTGGTTGCTGCTGGCTGTTGGAAAAGATTTCTTAGCCTTTTGCAAGGTCAAAGACTGCAATATTAGTCTTTGTTATTAGCAATATTAGAAAATTAAGGCCTGAGATGATTCAAAGGGATTAACCAGCCCCCAATTTTCCCCTGACACTGAGGGTGCTCCCAGCTCCTCACACCCCTCCCACGTGAGGTCTATCAGGTGGGTCACACCTCGTGATTAATTCCTGTGTCCTTGCCAAGTCACGTGTTGCCTCTTTGCCATTGCATCCATAATCCAGGAAGCTGCAAAGACGATAAAATTGAGAAAGAAATGTTTCAGAAGTGCCTGGAACTGGCTCCGTTTGCAGTTCTGGTGGTGATTTACCCCTTGACTTTTGCCTCTGTGTTTGCCAGCCTAGGCCAGCACTGGCTAAAGAGGTAACGAGGCAGAAGAGACCCAGTCTGCTCCTGGTTAGACTCAGTCTAACCTGTCCTACCCTGAGGAGGCTGCACAGGCCAGGGTCCAGCACACAAACCCCTTTCTGGCCTTGCTGTGGCTCTGTGTCCTCCCTACCCATTATCCACCCTGTTTATTTTAGCCTTAATCCTCGCAGAGCAGAGAAGTGCTGGAGCACAGCAGAGCTAACACAGTAAAACTGGAGTGTGTGGGGAGTGTGACACAGCACAAGCCCAGAATTGTCACAGCACAAATACAAAAGGTTTGGCCAGTAAGGTCCCATATATACAGCTCATGACAAAACATCTGAAAACTCAGGTTCTTCAAATCTAACCAAGGGCCTTTTGAAGCCAATCCAGTCTCTCCTGTGCAAAATGACAGCCTGAAGAGAGGGCAGGGAGCTGGACTGGAGATTCAGTGGCTTCTGCTTTCATTCAGGATCCATCCTTGCCCTTGCCTCCAACATCCACTGTACTGCAGAAGTGTCCCTGCTAAAGGAAGAGCTGCTGACTGATGCCCATGTAAATCCAGATTTCTATTTCCTTGCATTCTGCTAAGTCCTTCACAACAACATGTTGTAAACATGCTGTCAACATCTTCTTTCCTTGGATAAAAATATTGGCTCATATTTCCTTTCTCTGTACTCAGAAATCACAGTGTTCTTAAGCACAGCAGAAATGTTCACTTTTACTTTTCATGAGTGAGTTGCAAAGGTGGAGCTAAAAGGGACGATTCCATTTATAAGATTCCAGAGGAGTTTAAAATTACCTCCCCCTCATGAACAGGGGTCATGCAAATTCCAAGCTCGTCTAAAAAAATTTTGCACATGGGCAGTTGTCTCCATTGGAGCAGCTGGGAAATCACCACGGGCAAAAAGCATCCCTAAACCCAGCCTTTTTCTAGACCCAGTGTTAGCCAGGTATGACCTGTACAGACAGCCTGGCTGTAAAAGACGAGTCATATTTTTCTAGCCAAAAGCTATGAAAAAAGCAGCTACTTCTTGACTGCAGGAGAAGGCAAAATGTTCTGACCTTGGTTCAGGACTGCCTTCATGACAGGACACCTCATTTAATAGCAGTTTTATTTGCAAATACATCTGCTGATCTCTGGACAGAGAGCACAAAGTTCTCCAAAATTAGAGGCTACTTTTGTTCCTAAGTAGGTGCTCTGGGGCCAAACCAATGGAGACACTGCTATGGAAAAGGTAGGCTTTATTCTTTCCTATATTCTTAGAAACTGCTAGCTCCATTTTGGAAGTTGAAGAATACAAAAGGAGTCACAATTGCCCCCACTGTGACTTACAAAAGCTATTTCTCCACAGGATACTATTTTTCACATCATAGGGGTAGCAAAACTAGACCTATGAATAAAGAAAAATCACTAATTATGCCCATAAAGTCAAATGAAAGCTTGTTCAGGCCAGGCCATACACTGCAACAGCAGGGTTGGCAGCAGGGCAAGATCAGCAAGTTTTAACTATTGTACAAAGTTGTGAGCTGGACATTTACCCAAAAGTTAAACAGAAACAGATGTATGGGAAAAACCAAGTTTCACAGCAATCTATTGGGTCACAGGCTGCATCTACAGCAAGAAGAAATATTACTGCAACTTTCCTTTGCCTTGCTAAAAGGTTGCCCGCAGCCTTTGTTCCAGTTCCATAGCTGGGGTAAGTCTGTGCGAGAACTTCTAAAACATTTTTTTTTAAAATCACTCCTACAAGAAGAGAGGGAAAACCCCCCAGGCTGGGTGTAAACATTACTGCACAACAATCCCTGCCATCTCTCTCCACTCTGAAAAGAAATATATATGTCTATATCCTGTCCTTTTGGAAGGGCCAGATGTGGAACATTTTTCCCCACACATCTGCCTGTATCTTTTCCTGCAGGAGTGATTGTGTTACTGGTGTCCCAGTCCGCCATGCTGGCTTTGTTTGCAACTTTGGTTTTGGTTTTTTGGGGTTTTTTTTAATCCCTCTGGTGTTGAATGTGGAGTTATCAAAGCTACAGGAACAGAAGGAACTTCATCAACGGTATCCAACCACTGAGGACAGAGGCTCTGTCCCAGCTCAGAGCGACACCTCCACTGCAGCATTCCAGCAGTGTGGGGGAGTCTTTTCCTGCAGATGTTGTTCCCATCCCCAGGCAGCTGCAGTCCTTGCTGAAACCTCACTGAGTGACAACCTGAGAGACAGAAGAACTGCACAAAGTCAGTGATTTTAAGATATTTTAAGTGCTTTTATACTGGCTGACAACAGCTGCCCTCAGGGAGGGAAGAATTCAGTAGAGCTTCAGGAAAGAGGGCACAGTAAAATGTCTGAGCTCAGCTGGTAACAGACTGTCCACACAGTTTAATCAAAACTAAAGTCCTCCCCCACCCTTTTTTTTTTTCTATTTCTGGACAAGAGCAGTAGGACTGTCAATAAATGTATAAACAAACACTGCTTTTGGGTCTTTTCTCTGAACCTTTCAGGTGCTGTTCTGAGAAGAGCTGCCCAGCCCTGCTGGAGCTCTGGGCAGGCACCTCTACAGATGCCTGGATGACATCGACTCCTCTGCCTTGTTTCAGGCTGCTTTGAGACTCAGCTGTGTGACCAAGGGAGCAGATCCCGAGCCCTGGCAGCATCTTGGACCTGCTCCCTCACATCCGCCCTCCCTTCCCCCAACCTTTGCTCCGCTCATGCATCAGCTGCCGAGGTTAACGCTTATCTCTTGACAATTCCTATCCCAGGTATCTGTTACCTTCAGAGAAAAAAGAATAAAGCTAAGCTTTCAGGAAAAACCCCAAATCTCTTTTCCTTGGCTCAGGCGCTCACAGCTGTCGGCACCAGAGGGCGCTTCGCTTCATCCTGGAACCGGCCGGAATTCCGGGAACAGACCTCTTGTTCCTCAATCCCTTTATACCCGTAGGCCCAGAGACAAGTTATGCGCAGGCCAGAAGCTGTGCAGTCACTGCCGTTTGTTCATCGCTAGGACTCAGCTGCAGGAAGAAATAAAACACATGTCCAGGCGCCATCCGGACACGCCACGGGAACACCCGGGGCCAGCCCCAGGATGCAGCACCCGCTGCACCCCCAGTCCCTGTCCCAGGCAAGTTCTCCTGCTCCACATCTCGGCTCCTGCATGACACACGGCCTCCAGGCCCCAAAGCCCCAGAATCTTAGAAAAGTCCTACAAGGAGTTGTATTTTAAAGCCGATGTCCTGCATTATCACGCTACTACATGGGCTCCGTTCTCCCTGTGTCTAATCCCAGTGTGGAGGAGCAGGGTCATGGAGAAGGGAGCAAAGGCATTCAGAGGGTCCCAGGAGGAGATCTGCAGCCCAACAGCACAGTCAGGGAGCACAGGGTGCCCCCTGCCAGGGGTCACTGATTTTGTACTTTGGTCTCCTGGGCAAGCCAAGCCATCTGCTCTCTTCTAAAGGGACCAGTTTTAAAAATGAAAGCCCTCTTCCCTTCCCCTCCAAAGGGATCTTGTTGCCAAGCAGTACCCCGGGACACCTGTCCCAGAACACATAGGTCACTGATGATCTGTTTATCCCGATTACTCAATAGCCTGCCAGCAGGAAAGCAGGTGTGTGGCACCTGTGGCATCTACAACCTTCCCTCCTCCTGGCAGCCCTCTCATACAGAGCCTCAAAACCTTTGGACACAGTTCCTCTTCCAGAATTTCCCAAAAGAGCTTTCAAGCACTCCTCGACCTCACCCCCACTCCTCTGGGGCACAGGACACCCTCTCCACACCTTGCCTGGCTTTTCCCTGCAAGCTCCGTGCCCTGCAGTGACGCAACGGCTCAGGCAAATCTGTTTGAAGAGGGAAAGCTTTGAATACTCTAGACTTGTGTTGTCTGAGAACTGGTTCTCCAGTAATAATTTTCCTAATATAACTGAGCTTTTTGCACCCTCAAAAACATGCTTCTCCATTTTGACTAATAGTGTTCAACATGGTTATTTTCCTCATTAAAATCTCAGTTCAATGCACATGGATTTGCAGCAGTTCCCACTACACCCCTCTTTGAGGGAATTTTTTTTCTTATTAGCATCCTGATCACAGCAAGCTTCATTGCCTAAATAATGTTATTAAGGAAAAATGGGGGATTGTAGAACAGATCTGTAGGAACTTTGTTCATTCTTTAGGCCAATGTCCTAAGAATTTCCTTCCCTGTTTTCAGAGAAAGGCCATATGATCAGAGGGAAGGTTAATCTGTCCCAACCCAAAGAACATGCCCTTAAGGCTGCCTTTCATCTCCTCTCCCTCACTTGCTCCCTCAACTTCCTGGTTTCTTGTTCACATTTACCTGCACTGCCACACATCCACAGGCAGAGTCTTCACTTCAGGAGTTCTTCCTCCCCTGCCACGCCTTAGGCTGAAGAGAGGTGGATTTTCACAGAAAGCTGACAAGAGTCAGCTTGAAAGACCTTGATCACTTTTTCTATTGATGCCTTTTCTTGGTCTTAAAATCAAGAGCCAAACACGGTTAGAAGGGAAAAAGGGATTTTACCTTGGTATTTATTTTAAGGATCCTTGGTGCACTCCATCCAGGTGGAGCACGCTGGAATGCACATCCAAATGCACACCAAAATGCTCCCCCGTGGGTACCTCCGAAATGCACACCCACAATAGTTTGGGTATAAAATTATAGGCTTTACCAATTAGCATATCTATCAAAGATTCCCCAATGAGAGGCTGAGCGAACTCCCCTCTCTGAGGAACTTTTTCCCCCTGGACAGGCCTATCTTAGTTTACAAAATGTGTTCCAGAGAAGGCCTTGGTGTCTGAGGCTTCTAAGATGTTTGGTCTCCTGGTTTAACGGAATACTGGGCCTATGCTAGTTATCAAACCTGAATGAGTAGAAGTATGTGGGCTAAAAGGCCCTTAAGAATACATAAAAGTTATACAAAAGAGTATATAGAGGGGGTATATATAAAAAGAAAAAAAAGCATCATGGCATCACTATAAACTCACAACAACATAATTTGAAATAAAGTCTGTTTGGTTCAGAGGAGAAGCATCCTCTGGTGTGTGGAGCAGTGTGCAAGAGCAGTGTTTCCTGGCCACAATCACAGCAGTAACTGCTGTGGCACTGATCACAGGGATGAGAGATCCTCATGGATATAGAGACACCATCAATGTGCTCGGCTGAGGGTGCATTCACCGGCAGTGAATGAATTATCCCAGTGGCAGCTCCCTGCCCCATCTACTCCCAACCTGCTGCTGCTGGGGCAGGAAGGAGCCAAACTCCCAGCCTGCTCCTGCATCAGTCCCAGCAGGAGCTGAAGCCCAGCTGGCTCCACGATCCAAGCTGTCAGTCCAGGAGCTGCTGGGCCCCTCTCCCACTGCCCCTGCCAGAGGCAGAGCCGGCACAGGTAGAACAAGGCTCCAGGGGATGCAGTTTCACCTGAGCCACCAGCAGGACAGACCGTGGAATTAAGACCCACCCTCACCAACACCCTGGAGCTAAAAACAGGAGAAGCAAAGGACTCAGCACTTGTTTTCAAGACATGGCAGTGGAGGAAAAAGCATGATGAGAAACAAAGATATAAAACAATAAAGGTTAAGGTACTTTTATTATAAAAGTCTATACAATGAGCACCAGACATAGCAATGCAATTATATCTGGTTTAGTAATATATATTCCATATCTATATATCCATATAGATATATAGGTTTTGCTTTTACCAAAGTAAAACTGTTATATCACAAAATGCCTAGTTCTACCATTTATTTATTGCTCAACAAGGATGGCACAAAACACACTCAGCATAACTGTTGCCATGCTTATCTACTATACTGAATAAACAGCCAAACACTGCATAACAAACACAAAGCAGCTGTTAATTCTGAATTGGAACCAGTCTGATCACTCACTCACTTATAAAAATATTGGAATCATATAGATTTAAGCATTATAAAGGAGGAATATATTATTTAAAACATTTAAATAGTGCATATTGACATTTTGCATGTGGTATATAAAACACAAACATTCATGTACAACACTATACAGTACACATTAGTTTCAATGTTTGGATACACCCGTGTCTGCAGACTGATAGAAAAGGAACTGAAGTGTACATTGCACAATGGAACTGAATAAAATCGGTAAATAGTCTCAAGCCTAGTTTAACCTCATAATTCTCTAAGGTCCCAGATCACTTTGCAGTTAAAAAAAAAAAAAAGAAGAAAAAGGCATATCACCAGTGCTCAATAGTTTTAGTGCTTTTTTTCTTTCTGAATTCCAAAATTACATGCCTACGAGCAGAGTAAAACAAACCAAGAAGTATTCTACAGTACACAAATGAAATGTGAGCACTAAAAATCCTACTTGCAACCTATTTCATATGCTTCATGACAGAACAGCAAGTCTCTGAGGTTACGTGCGAGCCATTTCTTACATTGTGAGAAAGTTCATTTTTGGTCTTTCATAAAGCAGAGTGAATCATTGCTATGTTGACATTAGCCAGTCATAAAAACATGCAGTGAGAGTAAGTGCATGCAAAACGTGGCCACAATCAAACTGATACACTGAAATTTAAAAAAAACTGAGAAAGCACCAGCTGAAATTAACATTTTGATTTTGCCAGATCAGAAACAGCTGCGGATGGCTGCTGCAGAGCAAAGCTAGTCCCTAAATCATCATTCAGCACAGCAGATGTGATACTCAAAACATTATTTAGTTTCAACTCTGAAGCTAAATCATGCAAGGCCCATAAACTGTTTTGCTTACATCGTAAGGGTTAGATAATGTATTTTTGTTCTCCAACTGTAAAACAAAACCGTGATAAACAGCAGTAATCTTTCCACTCCAAACCGACGGTTCTCCCTGTGGTGCGTGTTAACTACACTGATTTTAGCCCTTGACACCATAGTCATTTCAGGTACAGTGGGATTTTTTAACTGTCCTAAGCCAGCTCCTTTCTGTGGAGCCACGCAAGTCTGAGTGCCATCAGATTTCCCAAACACCAAAGTGTTCACTGTGCTCCTCAAATCTTCCGAAAACGGAGATGCCGTATCCAATTCAGCCCAAACACTACGTCACCACTGGCTGATAAACAACAACCGAAAAAGGGATCAAATGAACAACAATGACATGAGTCCTGTAGGCAGCATGTGATTGAACTTTTCAGTTTTCCAAGGTTTAAAAGCCACTAAGAAAAGGTCACTTTCTGGTTTGTCCACTGTCATCTCTTTTAAGGAGGAAACGTGACCGCTAATGAGCAAAATCCATAGACGTTAATTATTACTGTGTATAGGTGCAATTTAGAATACCAAAAATCAAAGTTGTTCCACAGCAGTCCTTTGAAAGGAATTACAGTCTGTTTAAGTGTTCCAGGAATTAAGAGTTGTACCCTTAATTTGCTGATTTTTTTTTCCCCATAATAAAAAATAGTCAAGAGGAGTAGTTCGGTGTAGCATTATGGCATTAATAATTTCTTCAACAATGCAAAAGGTTGGTAATAACAAAAGTCTCAAAGTTCTTGAATGCTAAAGAAAAAAAAGCTATGGTTGTTTTGGAACAGGATGGATGCATCTGGAATACAAAACTTTGATGGAAACTGTGTTTACTAAACTTGGATAGAGCAGTCTCAAACTCAGAAACCTTATTTGCTCTCTAGACAGGACCTACTCACCCTTCAAACATGTCCTAGTGGCACCACAGTAAAGTGCACAAACTGGATTCTTTCAACAGTGCATGACACATGAACACAAGCACCCAATAAGTACAGGGGTAGTATATGGAAAGAGTATGTTACTCAACAGGTTGGAGGAATATAATTTAAATTGATTTTGAAGAATCTTGTTTGCTGATAAGGACTTCTAACAGCCTCAGTTTGGCTTTGATTTTCTTGTACTCCCTGTACTCATCCAGCATTGGGACCCGATCTTCTTTCTGTACGTTCCTGGAAAAACAAGAACATCAGAATTTCAACTAAATCCTCTATCCTGCAGCAAGCCAAACACAGAAGCAGCTACAGGCACTTATTTTAGGGCAGATGAAAAACATTATTGGCAGCTTGTTCACCAATAACAGACACAACATTATATATTTTAGTTTATTGTAGTTAAAATTACCATCGCCTAAAAAATGGAATTGAAAACCCAGCAGCACTTATTTAGCACAACTGCTGCAGCATTGTGTAGTAATCATTGCCCCAAGCTCTCCTGGGAATTTTACTAACAGGATATGAAGAGTTTCATTTAGATCCTGTGTACACATTACAGAAAAAGACAAATTCAAGTCAACCTACATTTTTTACTGTACGTAGACTGAGCCACAAACTGGCAGCAGAGCATTATTCTTACTGGACTATAATAAATTCATCTATTAATATGATTAACCTCATTATTTGCCATTGAAGTCAAAAGCAGTTTTGTCCCAAATTCAGTAAGTGCATGATGAAGCCAAGTTGGTGGAATTTGTATGACCAGTGGTTCAGGAGTTTGTAGTTCATGAGAAATACAGGAGAAGGCACAGTCAAGTGAGAGCATTTGCCAGTCAAGGAAGTGACTTCTTAGCAGTGTTAATTTTTTTTCATGAGGTGAGACACCTCGAAAATACAACGGGCAGCAATTCAACCCAATTCATGACAAAACAAATTCAAATAAGAAGCTTAAAAGAAGTAAACAATATAGAGAAGAATAAAAATTATAAAACCCTTTACTGGTAAAGCAAATATCCACTGCCAGAACTGACCTAATGGAACAAGGGGCAAATGGGCAAATTTCCCTGTCCTATGTTACAGAACAGGGATCATATGGTGGTTTTTTAATTAAAAAATCATACTTTTTAGTAAGTATTTTTAAATGCTTTTTTTTTTTTAATGGAGCTGTTAAAAATACAAAAAGTTACCTCCCTCAGGAGATTATTAAGAGCAGATCAAAACAGATCAGATTCTGGCTGACAACATTCAAAGCTGGAAAATATACTTGGCTACATAATGAGGCTGCAGCCCAGCATCAGGTTTTGTGCTGAACAAACCTTCCATTCTGCTGATAAAATTCCTCTTCAAATTCTCGTAATGTCTTACGTAGCTTCTTTTTCTCAGCTCTGGCTTTCCACAGTTGCTCCAACAATTCAGGCCTAAAAATTTCAAGTGAAAGAAAAATACTGTTTGCCATACGATAGAATTTAAATTCCTCAGAAACAAATGAGCTAGCTGCACTAATAATTGATTTGTCTGGCTCATAAGGAACATGCTGTCTGTTTGAAAGTGAAATATTGAGAACAAACTATCAGTTAATAAAGGGGTATAAATTTTCTGCTGTCTACACAGCTCAAGTAAGGCTGAAGAAGATTTAGAAGATACTAAATAATTCACTGAGTATAAAAAGATCTTAGTCAGACATGTCAGAGCAAAGAACACTCATTCAATCCAAACATTTCCTGAGAAGTGCTGAACATGTCACTCCCTTCTATCCAACATCATAGATTTAGTATCATGACTCTAAGTACAGTAATTACAACTACTGTAATTAAGTTATCCACTTAATTATCCATACATAGAAGCAGCTCGGGTGCTGGAGAGCCTCAGGTCTCGGGTGAGTTTCTCTTGACCATCTTCAATATCAGACTCAGAGTTTTCAACTGGGCTTAGAACGGGCTGTGTTTGGGCAGCAGTTTTTAAGATTTCATTTAGGTCTGTAGACAAACCATCACTTTCCTCCTCTTCTTCCTGACAGTGAAAACAGAAATTCAAAACAAATATGATGTATTTCAGTTCCTTATTACAACTCCTGGAAAGTATTTTTTAAATGCACTGTACCTACCTTAATTTCTTCAAAAAAATGGGCAGTTTCACCTTCAATAATGGGCTGTAACATCTGCCCCCGCCTCTTGGTTGATGGTGATCCCTGCAAAAATGGAAGTTTGTTTCAAAATGTACAATAAGACATCAAGTGCTGTTTGAAGACAGAATTATGTTGAAGTCACCCAGTATTTCCTCTTTGAGATGAATAAAAGACTGCAACCATACTTACAGAGCACAAATAAAATAACCATATAACTCAAAAAGTTCAGATCAAGGTATCCTTGACACAGAAGTAAATGCTGTAGCTTATAATTTATTTTAAAATACTCCTTTTCAGACTTAAAATAAAAAGCATTTGCTCTCTCCATGTTTTGTAGAAGATTCATGAAGTGCAACCATAGCTCTGAATTTTGTATTTACTCTTTTTCCTCCCAAACCAAACCACAGTTACAGAGGCCAGAGCTGGTTATCTCCCGCCAGGCATCCACTGGGAATAATCCTGCCAGGTTCTTTTTCCAGACAACTCTGAAGCCCCACAGTTGGAAGTGTGAAATCAGAGCTATCTACTGCCACCTCAGAGTCAAGATCCTTTGAACTGCAGCCTAAACCAGGTGTCCCTGTGCTGTCCAGGTGCCTGTTGCACACATCCTGCCCCCAGACAGCAGAAGCAATTCCAGCAGATGGTCTCTGGACAGGAGAAAGATGAAACACAAAAGCCACACAGACAATGACTGGTCAAAAACTTTAGTTCATGAAAGGCAAATAGTCTCCTGCTTCTCTGGACGTTTCCATACAGGCTTCAGTGTCTGTTTTTTACAGGTTTCTAAAGCAAAGATCTGTGAAAAACATTTTGCAGGTGTTGCCTACAGCACAGATTAGGAATCATGTTACTGACATCTCTCCTGAATGTAAAATCCTTCTGGTGGGCTATCACCCATCCCTTTATTTCACAGCCAAAAAAACCGAATGACCATGGTACAGTCATAAGGCTACCAAGAATGTAAAACCCATCTCAGCTGAAGAGTCAGATTTTTGAGGGGAGAGATGGGATAAAGCTCAACCAGTCAATGACACTACCAAAAAGCTGTGACTCACCAGTCAGAGAGAACACATCAGTGCCTAAGAGCAACCTGTATTTATGATAGAGTTCAAAAAGGGATTCCAATATAAAAGCCCTTAAACTTAAATATGACTGTGATGCAAATCATGTTTTTCTTTAAAAGTAGCCACCAAAAAAAAAGTATGTGCAAGAAAGGCAGAATCTTGACCTGGTCCCTTTATCTCAATATACTCCAGCTTACAGGGGAGAGGCTAAGAACTGCCAGTGACAATGTAAACAGCAGATTAAGTTCCTGCTGAGTAAGCTCAGCTACCTACGCCTGGAAAGAACTGTCTGTATGCAAAGAGATTATCTCACGTCAGCTATGCAGTCCCTTCCTTCCAAAAGGGTCAGCAGCCAACATCAAAACAGGGATTTTGCAAGTCTGGGTCAGTATGCAAGGCTTAGATTATAGCTCATGCAGAACAAAAGCAGCTGGCTGTCATTCCCCAGCTGTTTTACAGGTATTATAAACAAGGTTACATCAATTTCCTCACACAGTATGAAAACTTTTCTTCCTCATCTCTTAGAAGACCACAGAGAGAGGATAGAAAATTCAGAAAGAAATGAAGTGAAAACACAATGAAAAAAGCACGGATGTTGTACAGATGCTGCAGGTGCTGGTAACACGTCTCTCTCTGGGGAAGCATGAAGGAATGAAATGGTTCTGATGGCAATCCTGTCACTCAAGCCTGTGCTGACAGCAACCTGCACTGCAACTGGTGTTACTATTCTGGGGAGCACTGAAAGTACAGTATGTCCTGTGGATCCATACCTAGCACAGGCACTTGGGAACATCTCAGCCACATCAAGTTAGCACAGCTCACTTACTTCCACAGAGAACCACATGATTCCCAAGAGCCATCAAGGTCACAGACAGTTTGGAACTGCTCTGTTCTCAGCAGTAAATCAATCAAATGCCTCAACTACAATGACAACAACATCTTATATCTTCCACAAGAAAGATGTTTTATGGAACAGCATAACTAGCTCTTCTAAAGGCACCCTAGCAGTTCAAAAGTGGGAAAATAAATAGAAATAGCATTTTTTTTACTCACAAGAATAGGAGTAATGCTTGCTCTAGTTAACATTTGTTTTACAAGTCTGTATCTGTCATAAAGTGGCTTCACAATATGTCTTTCTTCTCTAGTAACCTAAAGGCAGAGAAACCACAGAATTAATTATACCGGTCACTCAATCACAGACAAGCAAACACAAAGCCGTGTGCTTCTCCTGCCAGGCCACCAACATTCCAACTAGGAATACAAAACTACCTTAAATTGTGTGTATAAAAGGGGTTTTATGCAGATAAAAGGGAAGAAGTGGGTGCTTTTTCATTCTCTCTCACTTTAACACCCTGTATTTTTCAGTGAAAAGATTTAAACACTTCCTAAAAATTAGGGGAGCTTCAGCAGAGGCAAACCCTCTGTCTTTAAATATCCATGGAAAAGAGGAAAAAAAGGGACCAAGAACTGGGGAAAAAGATGTGTGCCTGGCAATGACAATGGTTCTACAGAAATGACAGGGAAAAAAGAAAAAGATGAAACTGTAGAGAGGGGGGTGGGAACTGTCTCTTCATTTCTGTTTCTGTGAGATCCAGAATAACATTTCCGGTCTTTTCCCAGGAAATTCAATAATCTTGTTTATTTTTCAGATGTCTCTTTGCCTCACAGACATATAAGGCACCAAATGACACCCATCACTTTGCACACTCCAATAACCTGCTGATTTCTGAAAAGGGGGCCTATTAATACATACTTTTTCCTTTTTTTAGAAGTCAATGCAGCAAGTTCCTCAGATGGCAACATGGAGGCCAATAGATACCTTTGTGTTTTGGAGAAGGAAAAAGAAGAACCCCCACACCAACATTAAATTCTGGTCTTACTATTGCACGAGAGTTACTGCTGTGTATGCACACAATGACACAGTTTGAAGTAAAGCCAAGCATTACCGGCCGTCCATGTTGGCTTTCATAATACAGGAGGCTCTTCTGGAGAGATGCTTTTTCTTCTACCAAATGGTCCTTTGTCATTTTCTATCAAGAATAATTAGCATTTAATCAAACACAAGTCACTGTTACCCGCTATACAGATGCCTAAGCCAAACTTAGCTTAGTTAATACCATACAACCCACCTTCCTCCATTTAAAGCTGTTCAATATTGTCAGCACATACTTGTAAATATTTTAATAAAGAGCAAAGAAAATGTGGTTCATGTTGATAATTTCCCCACAGAGTCTGAAATATGATGGCCTGGCAAAGGGCTGCTGGGCAGAGGCATCCTTGTGTTGATAAAGTGGTATCTCAAGTGTCTGACAGTGCTCTATTTCCCCCTCTTATTCTCTTAGAAAGAGCCTATCCATAACCTTATGCTTACCTTTATATCTTCTGGTAAACATCTCTCAACTCGTTTTTCCTTTAATCTTTTCAAAATGAGTTCAAGTGTCGCCTCCTTGGTGGGCTTCTTCTCTTTCTGCACAACCCGCATCTCATCTTCATTTTCTTCATCCTCTTGGTCAAGAGAGGAACCAAAGCTTTTTGGAAGAGTGTTACTTCGTGGGCGTGTTTGAGGTATGAATTCTCCATCTGAGCTCCTCTGCTTTGCATCTAAAATGAGAAAAATTGCTCAATCCAAAGGTTTAAAAGAAGTAATGCTCTCAGTTTTAACTGCAAATACAGGAACATAGTAATTTGCATAGGCTAAGTTTCTCTCCTAAAGAACTAAAGCCATAAGAACAATCTGATTTTTGAATAGTGCAGAATGTAGAAATGAAACATTTTTAGAGTCATGTGGAATTTCACTGAATGACTTAGCCATTTCAGTCACATAGGTAATTTGTGTTTGTAGAAAACCAGAAACTGTAGCAATCTCTTACCTTTTATTTGCTTTCTCAATTTGGTAAGTTCAGTCATCCATTTTAAAACTTTTGGATTGGCGGCAATATCACTATAGGAGGGCTGAAAAAAATACAAATAAACTATATTAACTATTAAAACAAACACACTAAATCTTGTTTATAAATACTTCTTTCAAGATTTGGTAAGATTTGTGACAGTGAATGTGAACAGTTACATGGATTTCACCCAGTATCAGATCAGATCTCGGCACCAACATAAGGACAACACTTGAGAAAATAAAACTGAAATAACTTCAGCAGTTGAACCAGAGAGTAGTAAGACACTTCTGCTTTTCCACACATCTCAGCTGAAATGCCCTCAGTCTCACAGCAGAACTGTCATTCTGTCCTCCTTTGGCTCTGGCATTCTGGCACATTTTTTAATATTGCTGTTGCTCAGCTCACTTTTGCAGACAGCAGCGTGTAACAAAATTCTTCTAATTTGTGAACACACAGTTATTCAGTGACGAGATACAAGAGTCACTCAGCCCTCTCATGCAGTCCTTTATCCTGAATAAAGACAGAAGTGCTAACCTACCTTACTGTTCTTCTCTTTTTCAAACTGTTCCTCAAATTGCTTTATTTTTTTCTGTAATTTCTTGACAAGCTGATAAGGTGTCTTGTCTTCCCTTTTGTCATCTTTTGAGCTAAAGGATGCTCTTCGTGTTCTGTATAAAAACATTTTTAAAATGTCATTTAGATAATTGAGTGCAAACAACATGTATATTTAAGCAAGAGATTAATAATTTCTTTCTTTTTCTCCAGTTCAGAATCCATTCTTTTCAAGTTTTCAGAGCTATTTACTCAAACTGCTTTGAGCTGCTGCCTTGCGTTATGTTATTTTGCTGTGATGTTATTTTTCCTCCCTAATGTCAGTAATACCCACAACAGAAAAACAGTATTTGAAATTCAAGTGTAATGTACCATTAACTGCCAGCTTTCTGGTGCCCGGACTATTTACCTAAGTTACTATATACTCAGCTGTTCTTCAAGTACTGGGCACAGAATAAAGCCCAGGCTAGAAAATACCACTGAACAATCCTTGGTAATTAAACAGCTTCACTTCACTGTCTCAGGAAAGTTAACAGATACTTAGCTAAAAAGTATCCACATCACTTGTTAGTCTTACTAATAAATTTCCTAAATTTTACTAACAGACTCATAGAGTACATGGTTCTGGTTTTATATCATCTTTCACACAGCTCCTTGACATTTGCTGCTTTTGCAAAGCCTTTTTGTTTCAAGACTGACATGAGAATTTTCCAGAACACTTACTGTACAAGGTGCCTGAAACATCCCTCAACACAGCCAGTGACATCTATGTAGTTCAACATATTAGCAATACTAATCTAATAATCTGCTAGAGTAGATCCTTATTAGTTTCAGAATGGGGAGAACAGCTATTATCATCACACTTTTCTGCAGGTCAGTCTTCTACATCATTTTAACAGTACTCGTTAAATATCTTCTGTGGCTAATTGGAGAAAACTTGCGCAAGGATCTTTTTGCACCAATAAATCTGCCAGACAGACAACTAGAAACTCTAAACTTGTTCTTATCTACTGTTTCAGGTTTTCTCATTTTTATGACATATTTTCTTCCCTAACAAGCATGACAATTCTTCTCAAATTCCCTTTCCCAGTAGCAGTAGCAGACAGTATAGGTCACAGGTTATTTACAGTTTTGGAGAGTCACACTCCCCAGTTCATACAAATAACCTGCAGCTTGTTCAGTGACAACTCTACTTTAATAAACTAAGTTAAAAAAAAAAAAGAAGAAAAAAAAGCCAGAGCTTACATAAAATCACAGACCAGAGTCCAGTAAAGCCTAGTAAACAAAGGATATAAATACCACCTTCAGCCCAGGAAGTGCCATTACAGCAGGCTGTCCAAAGCCCTGACCAAATGCCAGGGAAAGCTCTGCAAGCTTGTCCTATTTTTATTCTCTCTCCCTCAGCATCTGTCAGTGGCCACTTGAAGAGACACAATCCCACCCCAGCTGAACCTCTGCTCTGACTCACTCCAGCAGTTCCTGGGCAGGCAGAGCAGCCAAATGGCCACATAATGCTACGTTTGACCTTGGTCTTCAGTTCATTCAGATCATGAAAACCAGAGGCGTTCTTAAACAGCTGTATTTTCATCCTGCCAGTAACATTTCCTGCCCACCAGATTGCATTAAAATACACACCTAACAAAAGAAAGTGCTTTGGATGAAGAATCTAACGTTTCTGGATCATGTAAGAAACGCTGGCTTTGCCCAAAATCCAAACTCCGATGTGACAATATGGGATGACAGTCCTCTTCCAATGGATGATTAGTCATCCTCCCAGCCTGTGGGGAAAGCTGAGCTTCTCCAGATTCACTGTCCTCCTGCCAAGATTTGAAAGCAGGAAATGGATCTAGAAGATAAAAAAAAGACACAAAATGGTACTTTTCTGTTAAAAGAACTATAAACAAGAGTCAAAAGGAAACAAAAATGAGTACCCAATGCTTAGTCTTGTATGCTCTAGAGGATGTGGTGTCATACACAAAGTGAATAAAAACAGTGAAATACATCAGAAAGCTACAAATTCTGTCATATAACTGAAAGAAAAAGGTACTGAAATGAAGTATGCACACTAGGATCCCTTTTTCAAAGTGTATCTTGGGAGTATGCATTTCTGAGCAGTTCAACAGTGTAAAAGAGCCTTATTTATGTATCAGAAATATAAAATAAGAATACGTTTATTGTCCATTACAGTATTTTGCTGTGGAAATTAGTTTTCATACTGTACACATGTACTTTGAAAGGCTGTCCCCTTGGTTTTGAAGAAGGTAGGTATGACAGTACCTCTTCAGGTACATTGCTCACTTGCTTAAGTCTTTTTCAAGAAGTGTTTTTGGATTTTATGATAAAATCTATCTTGACACCACTGAGAAAAAGAGATTTCTTAATCTGTGGAAGGTGATTTTTTAGGAAGGAGATTCCAAAACAATCAATTCGTTCAAATCCCTATGAAAAACTCTTTGTTAACATCCCTTAGAATTCTTTGACATGTTTTTCTTGCTGTCTAACAAAAAGCTGACATAGCCTTCCAAGTACTTTAATTTAAAATCCCACCCCCCTTTTCCTTTCAGAGTTGCCTGATTTTTTTCTAGCTCAAATCAGAAATTTGAAAACTGGGTTCAAAGTGTGCAGAATAACAATAAAACCCACAAAGGATTCTTAAAAAAAAAAAAAAACCCTTGTACCTGCTTTCCATTGCACATTTACTAAGCATAATTGGGATTTTTTTTGTTGTTTTTCAGCTGTGATCTTGCCTGTTTGCACAGTACAAGATACAAGAAGGGGACCTTTTTGAATCAACAAAAAAACTGCAGATCAGAATATTCCCAAGATATAAGGGACAGCAGGTGAAGGGTTAGTTAGAAAGCAAACCATCAACTATCAAAAGGCAGATAACTGAACGTATGGCGAACCATACTTACCCTCCCCTTCTCTCTGCAGATGCATTGTTTTGAAATCAATGAGGGGGAAAGTGATAGGGCATGGCGCTAATAAAATGAAAAAGAATGGCAAAAATACTAAAGTGAACACACAGCACAGTCAGAACAAACTATACATAACATGTAAAGCAGGAAGATACAGTACCAGGGAAAAACATCCCATCTTTTGGACCAGGCCCTGAGCACTCTCAGCTTCCAAGCAATTCCCATGGCAGGTAAGGATGCTCAGTGCTCAGCCAATTTGAACTTTTTACCGGAAAGGTTTACAAAGAACTGGTACAGGAATAGTAAAGACTTATTGTAGTTTAATAAGAGACTCATGCATCCTTGCATGAACAAAAGGCAAGCTATAATGTTTTTGCTCAGAGCTTGTAAATAATAGAGATGGTGGTGATTTCCAAAAAGCAGGGCAAATGCAGAAAATACACTCAGAAATATAAATCAACCATTCTGCATTTGTGCCTTGGGCCAGCAAGCATTTGATGATGATTTTCAAGAACTCTGTTGCATACAGGCTTTTGAGTTTTCTATTAGACTGGCTTTAATAACCCAAATCTTGTAACAGGATTTGGACTACTACAGATTCTTTAATGAAGTCACTCTACTCCAATGGAATGCCACAAGGACTTGCAGTGCCTTGGAAGGCTGAGTTCCTAATAACAGTCCTAAACAGGACTGAAGAATAGTCAACGTTCAAATACTTCACTATGAAATAACACCTCTTGCAAAGATCATGATTTAATACCAAGAAGTTGTAATATAAATTTATAAACAGATAGGCTGCTTTATGTTCAAAACAAGGCCATAAAGCTATTTGGGGAAGTAAAACCAAAAGCAATTTCATGAGCAGATTTAAGGAAATAATGAAAATGGATGCCACATACCTTCTGAGAATACATATTAAGTCATCTTAACAAAAATAGAGGATGCAACAAAATGTAATGTGCAAGTAAGCAATTAAACTAAATAAAACACCAAAAACATAAGGAAGATTTTTATAGGTTTTTTTTAGCTTTACAGTGTTCTTAACTTGGGTAACAAGAATGAAAATCTGGACTCAGTGTCTTTGGATGCCTGCAATTTGACTTCTCTGTGCCACGACATACTCTGAATGTGCAGTTTGCTAGGGCTCAGGAGCACAAACCAGCAAATATCGTACACAACTAATGAAGCCAATCACAAGTTGCAAACCTCTTTATTTGCAAAAGGGTTAAAAGGGAAGTGTGGACTCACAAAAGCAATTAATTTGCAAGACAGTCAACACCAGTGACAAACTAACAATCAGTTATCACCACTTGAGCTTCAGGACAAAGCTGTGTGTGCTGACATGTGACAGCTCCAAGCTGCACTGTTACAGTACACACATTCCAGCTTTACTTCCCTCATTTTAACATTTCCAACACTGCAACCAGAAGTGCAGTGATTCCTTGTTACCAGTGTCTTGCTAACGTTTCACTGTGACACTTAAAGGCATCTCAAGGAACAGCTGTCACTGGAAGAGCCTGTTGAAAGTTAAAACCTCGTCCCTGCACAGTTCACCTGCACTACATCTATCAAGTTGTATTGCAAGTTTTCCAAACCAGAAACGAGTGGCCTGTGGCCATTGCACTGTCAGTGACAGCTCACAGTAGTTTAGAAGCTTAGATCACTTGCATTTTTAAAGGTGTGATGACTCCAAATATCAAAACCAGGCAGAGGAAACACAATATAAGGAAGATATAAAAAGAGAGGTATTTTGAAAAGAAGATATTGACAAGAGTGTTTTGCTGCGGTTATAAAGGGCTTATGGTTGTTTTAAGTAAAACAAAAGTCTTAACAGTTATTACCAGACATTTGAGCAATAAAATTCAGTCAAGTCACAAGCTCAGGGGACTGCTAAGCCTGGAAGGCAGTGAAGAATAAGGTCACCAACATAAGGAATCCTGTCTGAGAGAAAACTGTTACAAGTATTTTTCTTTTCCTAAAACACAAACCATGGAGGGAGAAGAGGCACAGAAATAATATCCATCTGCAACTTTAGCCTTTATTTAAAAATCCAGAGCTGCTTTAAGCTATCCAATGGCATGGGAACCAATATTTTTGGTTCCCAGATTTTTCAGAAATCAAAATAGATTTCTCAGAAAAATTGAAATATAAACTGCTTTGTAGGGCAGGTTAGTGATTTTAAGTCGAATTCAGCTAATTCAGCTAGCTTTAGAATTTCAGTAGTTTACATTTGATAAAACAAAGACAAACAAGACACAATGCAACTTTTATCTAGATTATATAATTAGACAAAGTGTTTTTAAAGACTTGGATGAGAGACTCAGGGTCCTGGAACTTGAAAAACACTAAAAAACAAAACTAAAACCAAACCAAAACAAGCTACCTAGAATGAAACTTGGACTCTTTTGCTTTCTTTCTTTAGTTTTTCCTTGGACTACTTTTTGCCTTACATTTTTTAAGGTCCTTAATTAAGTTGCAGATGGTTCTGAAACAAGATGAGACCTATGTCATTACTTGGTTGCTCTTACCACGTGTACAGGAACATTGTTGTCTGCTGCTTCTACTTTGTAAATCGTTTTATTTATCACTCCTCCCTAACTATATTGTGAGCTAAAGAGTGAAAATTACCTTCCCATTTGTCACCATCAGATACATTCTTCAGATCCAGATGTGGTACTTGGACACCTGGAACTTCCTCAGGAATATTAACGCTGCCATCCCCCAACACCTCTGAATCAGTGTTTGCATTAAGATCACAAGTCTTGCTACTTGAATCCTGTATTTAAATAACAGAAAAAATTTATTATTACTTAGCAACTGGAAATCAGGTACCTAACCAGTTCCAGCACTTCCAGAAATTTTAAGGAAAAAAGAAATCTTTCCAAACTCGAGGAATTACAAATACACCAAACCCCCAACAGCAGTCAATTATTTACATTACAAAACATTTCTTACATGAGATGCATAAATATAAACTAGCTGTGCTGCCCGAAGTTTCTGTGAACTGACATGATGAGCTCTCTACAAGAAGTTTTGCAAGCCTTCCAGCCACCAACCACCATAAGACGTGAAAAGCTAAATTTGTGTCACTTCACATTTGTGTTTCTTATGAGATGCTGTGTATCTGTGTATAAATGAAATCTTTCTTACCAGAAACGCCTCTGAAGATATTCTATCATTGCCATCAAGCAATATACTATTTTCCCTAAAAAGAAGACATAGACCTCATTACCATTTTAATACAAGTTCTTAATGGACAGTAAACGCTATACACTCCCCTTATATTTTTTTTACAAAGCCCACGCAGTTTTAGCAGATAGGCAATGTGTTTACTTAAGGCAATAATTAAAACTCCAGGGAAAAAAAGTTATATTACTTTTTTTTTCCACTCTCTGATCTTCACATTGAATTTCAAGCTGTAGCATGTAAACAACAACTAGACTTGAACAAAGCTAGAAATAAAAACAGCTCAGACCTTTATTCTCAGACCGAGAGTAAATATTTTAAAACTCAACTAACTAAAAACTGAAATTTCAATCAGTGCTGAACTAAAGCTGAAGATTAACAAAGATTTCTGGCTAGTCACTGTTACTAGCATTAATTCTTCAATCATTAAGAGCAATAAAATCTGCCAAAATATTTTAAAGAAAGTAACTTTTTATTCTTCTGTTTCGCTTGCCCAGAACATAGTTGTTCACAAAAAAAGCTGTATCATATAGGTTTTTATGACTACAGAAAAACACAAACCTTTCACTATTATTTTCTCCATCAACATCTTCATCTTCATCACATGGTTTCAATAATACGTCTCCAGTCTGTTGGGAAAAAGTATGTTTAGAAAGATTTGGGAATGGCTTTCTCAGCAGAAAACATTTCCATAATCATCTCTGACCACAAAATGCCCTCAAGAACTAAAAGCTTCTTGTGTGTGGGGATGGAAATCACACTTTTTAACCATGTGACATTTTTATATCTCAAGTAAGGCCAGTGCCCAGGTGTTTTAATCACCAGAAGCCAGACAATGACTTTCCATCTTCAGATAAATCATTTTTTATTATTTCTTCAGTAAAAGTTGTACCTAAAATTGTCAGTCATAACACGAAGTTTGGGGTGACTAAAACCACGGCAGTTGGTACATCCTAGTCTCAAAAACAGCTGGGTTGGGTGTTGAGTTGTGCCCAGAATATACGAAATGAAACAAGTCTGACAAACTTTTTAAAGGAGCTACTAATCCCTGTTACTAAATAAAGTAGCAACAGAATTGGAAGGGGATGAAGTGCTGTCAGTTCTACGACACCATCTCAAAAAACAAGTTCCGAAAAATCCATGTCACCATTTCGTTCACTAAAAGTATTCATGCCAAAGCCCGGTACTTCTTCAGAAAAGCGTCTTATTTGGGGGAATACAAGAAATTTGAAATATAAAATATGGCATTTGGTTTTAGACTTCAAGAATTCTAGCAAAATGATCTTTACAGTATCTGAATATAACAAGAATTTACCAGGAGAGTTCAAATACACCAACAACAAGTTTTACACTGCTGAGAGCAAGTAACATCCATATCAGAAAAAACACCATTCTTCCATCTACATTATTTCACTCCTCAAGTCAAATTCAAATCTGAAGAAACAATTTTTAATTACAGTGCATTTGTCATACTCCAGCAGATAATTTCCACCCTGGAGATGAGCTGTACAAGTCTTGCATAGTCACACTTACTGGAGTTGTGGGAACAACTGCTCCTATTTCCATTCCAGGTCCAAAGGAGAACTCACAAGCAGAGCTGTCTTTTCCTACAACCCTACATGCTCCTCTCAAACCCCTTCCACACAGGAGAATCATCACATTTCCCTTTAACCTCTCCCCAAAAGATACAACTCTCCAATAACATTTGAAACAGTGTATTAAAAAAAGGTAAAAACTAACATTGAAAAAAACCAAAACTTCACCCAGAATGACACCTTAACACTGACAGCAAGGGACAGAAGTCTATCAAAAAGCAAAAAAGGCCAAGAGTGACACCAGGTATGACAACAAAAGTACTTCTATCATACACTCCCAAGCATCATGTTCCCCTTTATATCCAACACCATGTTCTGTGCATTTTGTGCCATAGGATAACAATCTAATTATTTTTTCAGAACAAGATTTGACACGAAAGCATGAGGAAAGAACCAGGACAATGAATACATTCTGTGAAATTTAATTTACAGAATGGGATTCTAAAACAATATGCTAGTTTGTGGGAACAACTGGAAAATCTGGCTTGCTAGGTGATATAAGAGAGTCATTTGGGATCCCCAAAAGCAAACAGAAGCCCAAGAGAAGAACACATCACAGTAGTGAAAAGCACTACGGAAACATTTTGTTTTAATAAAAACACAGATTCCAGACAACTCAGTTTCACTATGCTAAGGCATCCATTCCCATCTTTTCAAGTCCAAAGACCCATTAAATTCTTCTAGTTAATTTAAGTCTACTAACAAATAAGTTTGCTTATCTGGTTATCTTTCAGGAAACCCTCAGGAAGATTTACGGACTCACAGGCTGAAAACCATTGCAGAAACTTCTCTACACATTGTGTAACAAACCCCTCTACTCACAGAACTCACCATTTAGATTTGTAACAACAAAAGCGTTAGTAAATAAGTAAGGAACTATAGATTTTACTTTTTTCATTAGAAGGGCTTATCTGACAGCTGCACATGTGCTGCTTGATACAGAGTGGTAGAATACTCTATTCTCTTGCACATTATTGTTATCCTTGATTTCATTTTTGTCAGCACATATTTTACAGAATTCCTTGATTGCATCAACTAGAGAAGACATAAAGATGTGCTGAAAAGAACAGGACATCTCTGCCTACCACAGAAGAAACTGGAAATAGAGAGAAAAGGCTGTAATCAGCTGATTACAAAACCACACCTTCCTAGCACAAGCATAGTCAAGAGGCTGCGAAGTCTCAAGGTGACTGTTACCACTTCCTGATCCAGTGCAAGGTGACTGTGGGCCATGCTGCAATCACAGCTCTACAGCTTCTGCTCCTCAGGAAGCCTTTACTAACATAGATGCTGTTCTAAACAGTGCTACGCTGCTTCATACACTGACTTACCTCAGCAGAAGGAAAGGCTGGTACCTGTGAAAGAACAACGGAAAAATATGACTCAGGGTCCAAACAAGTCAGACCAAAATACACAAACACTTCTCAATGCATGTGGCACAGCAAGGAAGACAAATGACTGCACAGAGCAAGAGTACCATGTAATGCCACATCAGAGCTCTTAGGAGAACTTGGATCTCTAAAGCACTAAAGTTGCAGCAACTTATGATTTGATATACAGGAGACTCTTCCTCTCACCTGAGCGCTTTCTTCTTCCTCAGTTACAGTATCACGTTTCATAGCTTCACTGTCTAAATCAGTGCAAACCAATACTTCAGAGCAGTCTCCTGTGTTTTCACTGCTACCAGTGTCATTATCTTCAATAACATCATTCCTAAAGATACAAACAGAAAGGCTTTAGCAACCTGTTGTTCCACCTTTAAAAGAAAAAAGAAACTTTTTTTTCCCCCCTTAAACTGTATCAAACATCAGGATGCTTTTTGTTTGGGGATTTTTTTTTGAACAGAATTATTCTGACCAAAGATACTGGTAACGACCAGAATTCCAATCACCTGTAGGCAAACTTAATTTATGTGATGTTTTGTACATCCATACATGATAGACATATTAAAATGTATTTCTTTGATTCTTGTCTGAAGGGCCAGGCACACATCCCACACTTTCCATACCAATCTAAGGAATTAAAACACAACAGCCAGAAGCAATGACATCCTGAAGCTACAGTGACTCGATGACATTGCTGTGGCTACTGTACTGAAGCCAGTTAGTTTATAGCTACTGTCACTGTGTTCCCCTCCAGTGAGAAATCCCATTATTTCTAACATTTAAGTCTTCTGACACTTCAACTTAAGGCATGTAACATTATAGCCAGATTAAAACTAATTGACACCATATTTGTATTCACATATATTCTTTATGTGCCACCATTCCTATTGCCACATGACTCTGTCATTCATCACAAGCCTTTCACTTCTTTGCCTTCCTTCTCCTCACGCAAAAAAAATTCCAAACCACATTAAGAAAGCTCCTTCTCTATCAGATATAGAGATAAGAAACAGGATGGGTTGAAAATTAACATTTTAACTATTTTTTCTTAATTCCAGCCATTAAGTTAGTTCTAAGAAATTGACACTGGATCGCTGCTTTTTTCAGTTCTTAATTTAACTCTGTATTTCCCTTGTGCACAGTCTGCTGCTTTAAAGAACCCAGACACCCCTCTGAAGAATGCTATCATGTATCCTGTCTTACAGTTAATCCATAGTGGAATGATTATCAGAAGCATCTGAAATAGTCCCTGTGCCAGAGGAGGATACTGGTTTCAAACCAGCAGTGATGGCGCTTGGAGCCTCCCCCTCTGTGAGATCAGCCAACCTTTACAGCACTTACACTGAGACTGAAGGAATTCAGCTGCTACAGGGCTTCGAGGCAATTACCCACTTACAAATTACTTCAAAGACATTAAATCTCTAGCACTAAAATTCAGATTTAATTGATCATTACCAGCAATGATTATTACTTTTATGATCCACTGCAAACTTTATTCTTATCTTCTAAAGCCAGTAAAGATTGAACAATTTAGAAAAGCACATTTGAGTCTCTGAACACTTTATGTGTTTCAAGCTCTGTTTACGTATTCCAGCTCTGAGCAACAAAGAAATTTAGGTACTGAAATCATAACAACACATTTCTGAAGTCGGGGTATTAATCACAACTACTTACTTTTAATGAAGCACCAAAATATACCAGCTTCCAAATGCTGCCATGGCAATCACTACACTCAAAAAACGGCTTGATTTACAAGAAAAATAAATTCTGATCAAATAAGATTGGAACTCTATGCAAACAGACCCACAGTGCTCATTCTATCTATTTTTGGCTGTTTCATTGACACTGGCAGCCAGAGCAGTAAAGTAGCTAATTTGACATGGAAAGACATGGTTATGAAACTGAAAGAGAATCCGCAATAGCTTTAATATGTTAAAATTTTGTCCTAAGTCACATCAGTGAGACATGAATGAAAGCACTTGAGTAAATGTAAGTTTCTGTGCTACTTGCACAGAATTCAACAGTAAACCAGATACACTTCACAGCACTTTTAGCTACAGGATCAATTTAAAATATTTGCTTCAAGAGCTGTTGATTACTGGCAACCAATGGAACTTGATTTGTTTTAAAAGAGATAAAACTGAAGTCAATAGCAGAAGTCATAACTTTTGGGTTGAGGTGGAGGATTTGGGCAGGTTCTTTGGAAGAGTTAAGGTATACAATCCTACAGAATTCATTACAGACAACAAAATCTTACTGGTTGTTAGATCCTTCCTCATCCCCACTGGGATTTTTTGTCTCATTGTTACAGCCCAGTCTGTGTTGCTGTATATGTTTCAGATCGTTATCTAAGCTGCTCTGCAGGTCGAAAAGATGCTGTTCCACAGCTGCTCTGATTGTTCTTTCTAAAATGCTAAAAAAAAAAAGACAGAAAAGTCTTATTAAGAACACTATTTTTGCATTGATCAACTACAGAAAGGCAGAGATAAACTTTACATGACAGGAGTCTTTGATGGCAGTATTTCAAGGCAAAAAGAGACTAACTTTTCCAGAAAGGCGGTGGAAATTACTACACTTAATATTTTTGAATCTGTAAGATTTACATAAAGTATTATGAAGTTTATCAACAGTACTTTAAGAGTAATCAACACATTACAATAAGTAACCTATTTTTTAACAACTATACACAAAAACTTATAACAGCCTTATATGTCAATGTGACACTAAAATCCTGTAACAGGTCAGAGTCAACCCTGGAGCAGGTTCCACTTCAGCACATGCGGCTGCACCTCCTCCTGAACAAGGTTGTAATCTTAAAAGGCAAAAGCCAACAAACAGCAGGCACAATCAGCAAGTATCTGATGAAGGATATAGCCAAAATTTCATCAAGAACAGTATTCTTTAAAAACACACTATTCTGCTGAGTGCCTCTCAGCCAGCTCATCCCAAATACACAAGAGGCCTCTCAAAATCCTCCTATAAAAATCTTAAACTATTTAATCCCATTTTAACCCCGACATTGTGCTTTTATTTTCCCTCCACATTTGTACACAGAATGCCACTCAACTGTACTCAGTATCAATGGTGCTAAAATTACAATTTGAATGCTATCACAATATTAAGTAAAAAACTTATGATGTACCTAAGTGTAAAACCAAAGTTTTGGACTCTACACGCCGTGCTCTCACGCTCCTGCAGGCAACAACACTGACAGACATTCTGTATTTCCTGCATTAGTGCTAAATGCCACCAGTGAAATCCTTCATACTAGAATATGTTCATTCACAACTGTAATCATAAAACTTACTGCATTTTTTTAAAGGATACATAATTTCTACCCATGTTCTAGTAAGAGCACAATTCAAAAGTTTTATATTTTCACTATACTTACTCTGCAGAGGCTGGCAAGATACTTATGGGAGAGATATGAGCACTGCAATAAAGAAAAAAAAGTTAATATAATGCAAAAACTTATCGCACTAAAAAGTCTTGAAGTCAACAGAAAGCAACTCAGAAAATACTTAAATATTTCATGTGATGCAGCTAATAGAAGTAGAATAAACATGTAAAGAACACCCTGATTTGCAGTTCCTTTATTATTTAAATGACGAAATCTTAAGGAACACCATCACAAGGCAGAAAGTTGTAGAAGTAGCAATGCAGACTTCTGTCTCTCAAGAGCCAATATTTGTTGTGTTATGAAGCTCCAAGCTCTCAGATGTATGGTCTTTCCCATGGGAAATACTAATCATTTTGTAGTCAAACATTTCCTGACACCTTGCTTAAGAATGCAGATTTTAACCTTGCTGCCTGAAGCAAATTCCAAATTACTCTGCTTTCCTCCATAGGTTCTTCCCACTGTTGCATAATTTTGTTCTGCAACGTTCAACAGATTTACAACACTCTCAGAGCATAGCTACAACATTTCAAGTGGAAGGCAGATTATGGGACAGGAGCCTGACATTTGTAAAGCATCTGGAAATCTCCAGGCAAAGCCACTTCAGCCTAGAATGTTGAACTCCTCAAGCAGGGATGGGAGGGGGAATTCAACATAACCAACACAAGTCAGTTAATTCATGCATATGTGGTCCCTCTACAGTTTTTCATTAATATGATTAAAATATTATTATAAACAGAATACTTAAAACTTTAGACAAAGTGACAATAAAGAATAAAATAAAAGATGAGAAATCTACTACAAACAGCAGCGAGTTGCAACACACATACCTTACTCAGAAAAAAGTAAATACTAATTTCAGCTTAACTTGGATACAAGGAGGGAGGTAAAAAAAGGCTTTTTCTTTCTATTACAGATAAATAACCTCAAAAAGCTGAAAAAGAAGATTTTATTCTACTCTTTACCATACAACAACACCGTAGCCAGACAAAGTTGATTTTAAATATTATTTTCACGAATGTATAAGGTAAACCCTGAAATACAAGGGAGCTTGCCACTCCCCTGGAGAACTGAGCAAGTTATTACCTCTGTGAGGTATCCTATCAGTTTTGACTGGAATGAGCCTTGCTTGCACTAAAAAATGTAGACAGTCTCTCTGTTTACCCAAGAATAGTTTCAACACAGCAAAGAATATCTTGGTTAGAACTTATGAGGTTTATTAGTAGTTCTATCACCAGCGAGAGAAATCACCTCAAGCAGACTTTGTTTTTCCTTCCTCCAAGTAGATGAAACACAAGCAATAAAGGACTTTCAATTAAAAATAAGGTGATAAAGAAAGTGGTTAAAGTATTTCTTTAAAAATAACTATACCAGTTGGCCTTAGACACCTTGTACTGGGCCAAGAGCAGCGTGCATAGCATTGAAACCCCACCATGGCACAAGTGAACAAGTAGGTGCTCATAGATGCTTTTAATTTCTTTTCTTCCCTTTTTTTTTCTTTTTTAATGGAAACCGGCTGACAGATGAAGTTCATCTTATGATTTGTGTGTGTGTTTGCCTGGTGAAAAGCCAAAGCTGATCTATTCCAAATGCATTGACAGAACAGGCAGCACTCAACTACTATTTCAAAACGGACATAGCTTTGGGAAATTAATACACCTGACAGAGAAGGCAGATCTTGTAGCCACTAATTTCAAAGCTGCAGATCAAATAACTGAGGGGGAACAAGCTGGCATTTTGTATTTTTCTTACAAATGAAAAAATGGCAGGAGGTAGTTTACAGCCTAAGATATTTACATTTCATTTGTATTTCCATGCACAGAAGTTCAGCACAGCCCTACTGCCTGTACAAAGCAGATTTTCTGATAAACTTGCTTTATTTTAACAATACTTGAAATAAAAAATTAAAACATGAAGCTGCAAGTTTAGCTTCACGAACAAGGTAAGAGAAAAGAAGCATGATCTCGGAAAAAAACCCCAGTAATATTCCAAAATATGAAAAAGGTAGTTTAAAGTATCCATCTCAGTAAGTTCTACAAAAGTTGCATTATAAAAGGTATGCTTGTATTCTAAAGGTACAAACACATAATTGTGTAGATTGAAATCAATTTACTATTAAAACAGTCGCTCCTAGGACAAACTGGAAGAAAAAATGAGGCAATCAGAGCACAGAACACTGCAACACCCTAATTGCAAAAGAAAAACTCAGTCAAGGACACAAGTACAAACACTATTTATAGGAAACTGTGATGACTTGAAATCCTTTTATTATACCACTTGAGACAATGTGGAACTGTGTCAGGAACAGGGAGAATCAAACTCATCTCCAAAGAATCCAGACGATTTCAGACATAGTTCACAACAAAATTTTCCATCCTAGTGTGTAACCTTCAGCCCCCAGCACAGGATGGTTCTCCAGTGCTTTTACTCAATACTTTTAGGAGCATTAGAGGTACTGAGCAAAAGCTGTGCATAAATCAGCAGTATTACAAAGCCTGCAGAATCTTCTTACTACATAAAGAATATCTTACATCTTCAACTAATCACTTTAACAATTACCTACTTTCTGAAACAAATGTGACAATCTTAGGTGAAAAGCCATTACAACTTCTGAGCCCACCTACCACAGTTCAAGGATACTTTTTAAAAGCTGTAATGTATACTGCCAGACAGAGCCTTAACGCAGCATGACACAGCAAGACACAGAAAGGTAAACATCTTTGTTTCATAGTGCTAACTCCCTCCTGAGAATCCCTTCGGCACTGGCTCCCTACCCATAAAAGGTCCCGGTAAAAACATACCTTGAGTAGAAAAATACATTAACTGGAGATAAAACACATCCAAGTTTTTCCTGGTAATTTCCTGACCGTACATAGATTCTTATTTCTCATTAAAATAATCAGTTGTGACATGATTTCATTTCCTATCTCCAAACTACATCTCATTTCACATAATTTTAAAGTTAAAGCCTAACTTGCAATCATATCAAAACGACATTTTCCTTTCATATATTTACCTGTGCAGCAGAACTTTGCAGGCCATTCTGATTATTTTCACTATCCCAAAAGAGCACTTCATGTAAAAATGCTTCATTTGGAAGCCAGCAAAGCGTGCTGTGGGCTGCTGGCTGTGCATGCTGCTGGCTGGGCTCCGGGGGCTGCCTGCGAGCCGGCACCTCTGGAGTGCTGCACTAAACCCTGCAGTCTAAATAGAAATTGACTGCAACATGAGGTCACTCCTGACAATAAGCTGCCCAATCAACACTTGAAAGCTCTCCTAACGTGTTGTTTACAGATTTTCTAGGATGGAAAGAGGAACAAGTATTTGGATGTTAAAAACAGCACTACATTAAAATAATAATGTGTTTCCTAACAATTTAGGCAGCTCTTCTATTTGGTCAGCTTTACCATGCATTTTGTCTCCCTTAATAGCTGTTAATATTATCACTTGTCTCTGATCAGAGTTAATTAAATCACAAAAGGGTTAAGCAAAATATCAAAGAAGCAGTGAGGATGTTGCCCTTGTCACTGCATTTAGTAGAAACAAAGCAAACTGTTTATACAACTTACTGCCTGTCATATCTCATATTTTTACACATATAATTTTTAAAAAATCCATAACCAAAGAGTTTTTATATTATACTTCTGACTGACAACATTTGAGATGAACTGCCCAATTAAAGCAAATACTGCCTAGCAAGGCTCAGGGATGAAAAATTTGGAATAATGACAGAGAAGGATTCTAAAGTACTTATTTCAACAGCATGTCTTAAAATTCAGCTGCAATGCTGAGTCAGTAATTCTTTACTCCAAAAGTCAGGACAGCAAAAAGAAACGAGCCGTGGGGGAAAGGCTTCTGGTAAAGGAGAACATTTTCCTTTACGTGCTCACCGCCAACCTGTGAGCAACAAATGCTCCCTGCTGGGTAACGGGCTCAAAGATCGCTCCACAGGTTTACTAGAAATACCATTTTCAAGCAGTCACTAAATCAAAGTGCATTAATGATTATCCACATTCTCACAAGATGTCTAACTCAAAGTCAAATTAACACCATGCAGTGTAGGAAGGTCATAGGTTTCAGCAAGAACAAACAGAATGAGTAGAAAAAAAGGTAGCGAGCAAAATTAGAAGCAAGTTATAGTCCAAATCACAAGGAGGAAGGTCAGATGCCCCACTGCACAAATCAAGATAAACAATCCCTTTTACTTCTCTCCATAGAGAGACCAAAATACACTGATATTTGGTTCCCAAAATCTGACAACAGCAAAAAGGCAACAAAACCCCAGGTTAAAGAGCTGAAAGAATCATGTTTAAGATCTACTTCTCCTCCTTCCTGTACAAGCTGCCACAGGCTCTACATCAGGACAAAGATAAATAACCCAACCTATTTTTTTTTTTTTTTTACATCAAGAAACTAGGACCAAAAAAAGGCCAATAATGTCTACATAAAAGCCATTACGTTTGGGAAAATATTTACAGTATTTATAGTGGTTAAAAGTTTAATAAAGAGCACTTTCTCATTGACTTTTTTTTTTTAATGTTTCCTGTAGTTGTTCTAGTTTTACAGTCAGAATTCTCCATCTTCTAAGGGATTCCTCCTTATCCTTCCCCACAATTTATATGAAATGCCAACCATAATTAATGCCTATTCATTTTTAATTAACCTTAAACATCACGTAAAAATGTTTTTCTCTTCAGGCTATCCAATTTAAACTCTCAAACATGTTGAGTTTGTCACTACTGCTGTGTTTACACATTCCAGAAGCAACCTAATACCTGCAAATAGTTAAACTGCAACTTTTTAAAAATTTAATTCAAACTAAAAATAAGAAGCTTTATTACCAATAAAAATAATTAACTATTAAAATATAATTTGAATAACAAAACAGAATCAAGGTTGTCATTATTTGATATTTTACAGCTTCTTGCCATTGAGTAGAATGAAGTATCCAGCCAGCAGCTGAACAGATTCCAACCCAAAATCCACATTCTTGAAACTACTCATTCTTAGGCAGCAACTTACTTGTGATTTTCCCTGCATTTCTTCTGCTTTTAGTCACATTTTTATTATACATTCCTCCTAACTCCCCCCTACAAGTTCTTACATACAATGCCCCCACCAAACACACGCTGTAGAATGGAAGAGGTAAAATTCACCATCTGTAGAATGTAAACTCTAAGTACAAGTAAAGCAGATTTAAAAATAAAACCTTGTGTACTACAAGCAAGTAAAATATAAATGCATGTGCTACAAGCAAGCACCAATACTGCCCACAGCTCTCCACCAGCATGTGACAAGAAACAGCTCCAGGATTTCCCATTGGAAAGATGGCACAGAACACATTTGAATCTACCAGTATGCAGATTCTTCTTATTTCTGCTATAAAATTTACTGTTTAAATACCACTTTACAGTTTCACTAAAATATGCCCTTTTTATCTTTCCCTGCATAAATCACCATATTTAACCTGATTTGAGTTCTACGGGCATTCCTCTGCTGAATTTGGGAACAGTTATTTTAACCCATATTTTACTATTATAAGAACTGCACCTACTTCTAAAACTTCAGTTTGTAGACGCCAACACTTATCTCAAAAGTCTGACAGTTTCTCTCTCTGACAGAATAAATTACAATCCAAACTTTAAATTTAAACTCCAAGGCAGAACCAAGTTACCTTGTTGATGCTGTAACACTCCTGGAATCTGAGAGACTCCCTGTCATATCTAGATGCACCACAGCTGGCCTTTCAACAGGTTTCTCTGTGCTGTCTTCTGGAAGTTCTTCCGACTGCTCAAGCTTTACATCTTCCTCTTCTTCCAAGAGATCATTGATCTAAAAAAGATTTAATCGAAGTTAATGGATTGAAAAGTTCCTTTCAAGAGGTCCAGGGAATTAAAAGAGCATGAAAGGTATGAAAGTAACGTGTAGGAGGAGAATACTCTTCAATTTTAGAAAAAAACAGGCACACTAGACTTGCTTTTATGTAAAACTGTAAATTCTACACCATTAAAAAGCTGATTTTGAACACTGGACAAAAACTGAAAAGCAAGAAGCACCTCTAATGCCATAAATGAACACAAGCAGAATGAAGAAACAATAAAATTCCAACCACACTGAAATCATGAACTACAGAACCTTTCTTCTTCTATGTCTAAAACAGATAATTCTCCTCTATTCCACAGGTAGACTTATTCAAGTATCAGAAGCATTTTCAAACCCTCATATGGAAGGCAATACAGAAGTCTATGAACCCAAACTTCAAAGCCTTGAATGAACACTTACAAAGTTTCTGTGCTCTTGTCTATTTTTGTTTCTTTGTTTCCAAACACAGATGTTTTTACTGAAGCAGCAAAATACAGCCAATTTCAAAAGCAAAACAATATAGCCAACTGGCAACTCAAGACAGCCAACTTCATTTTTTAAAAAGCAACTATGTCTAAAACATTAAAAGGTAAAGACAACAAAGTGATTCTGTTTGACTTCCAAGTTGCCTCTGTGATTGATTACTGATCTCCCAATCTTGCAACTCAAAAATTAAAGCAGCAGCCTCAAGAAAATACACTTTATAGTAGCTGTCACCAGTGTAAAACAAAAACATAAAATTAAGAAAAATTGAAATTTCAGAAATATAAGATTACACAGAAGGCAGAGAGGAGATATTTGTTAGTTTTTAAAAGGGGTGTAAGTCATATGGCACTACATTCCAGGCAAGAAATGTATTTATCCCTGATTTTCCTCTGTAATTGCAAGAGGATGTGTCAGTGAACCAAAGACAAGCCCACCCACACACTGGGGCAGCTGCCAACGGGGCTGTGCCCAGCGGGGACAGCAGCTCTTCTGTCCCCACTGCACCGGCCCTCGACAGAGGTGCACTGTTGACATCTGGTGGAGATACCACGAAATTAAAGGGACATCCCACCAGCCGTCCATCTAAGGGAAAAAACAAACAAAACCACACACTAAACAGACTTTGTGCTTAGGAAACCCTTTTGCTGAAACACATAATGAGGCACAGCCAAGTCAGTAATTTCAAAGCATGAGAGAGAGCACAGAGCAGCTCTGGTTTACAGAGCAGTTATCCCAACTCAGCAGCAGCCCCCAGCCTCTGGCTGCAGGAGTCACAGCCCAGCTTTGTTCAGCAGCTCCCTGCATGCAGCAGGGCTGTGGCAGCCCTCAGTGCCAGACATATTCCTGCATGGAGCTTTGCAGAGCTGCAGCGTTTGCTCGAGGAGCTCGCACAGCAGATGCTGCTCACTCCAGAACCTGCTGCCCACGCCTGGCAGACCAGAACAACGCCTACTGCAGGGAAGAGGAAGCAACCAACTGCCCTAATACTTGCCTTACCTGTCTTTGCTAGAGGAGAGGTTTGTGAGATAGGCTTTAAAATTCAGTACTTCTTGTTACCTACCATAGCAACTGATTATTATTTATCCTTTTTCCTCTTTACAGAAAATACACCATTTTCAAGTCTTAGAATCAGAAACACCACTCAAACTCTTTGGCACAGGAAAGCACTACTGATAACATCATCAAGTGGAGTGCGAGACCCTGCATGTTCCTGTAAGACACACCTAGAAATACTCTTGACCAACAAGAGAGTCATTCTTCTTTTGATCAAAAACCAGTTCTTCGTTCCTAAATTGGTAATTAGAAAGCTGTTTACAACAGTGTCTCTGTTGGGCAGGATATCACTGTTGGCTTAGTCCCTATGTATTTTTCAATATAGCACAGCTATACTTATTACAAAAGCAAGAATTTCACAAGCATCAAGAAAATTAAGAAAATGACAGGTTTTGTCAGTTTACAAGAAACTTCTCAAAGTCATACTAAAGAAATTGTATTTCAATATATCTTTCATAAACATAAATGTGTAACAGACAGTTAAGTGGTAACATACTGCCATCCAAAATATTCTTACCTGCTCAGTTATTGAGCTTAAATCATTAGTAGATGAAAAATCTTCCTCTTCATTTTCAAAAAACTCATAATAGTTCTCCAGAAGTCCCGCCATTATTCTGCTAACTATTTCTTGTTCTTTCAGATCCTCCACATCTGTGTAAATGCTAAAGATTTCAACACCGTTTTAGTTTAAAAATCTAAATCCAACATTTCTCCAAAGAACACCTCTGAATGTCTTCTATGACTAAGTGCTACACTTCACACCATTATCCCCTATCCATTCTGAACACAGAACTTTAAGCATGCCTTCACACTACTGCCTTATAAAGTTTTAGACTATTTTATATTTTAAAATTATGATTTAGCAACTATTTAGTCAATTAACTTTTTATGAGGAATATTTAAAATTCAAGTATTTTCCCGAGGTGAGGAAACAACAGTATAAACTGGTACTTTAACAGCTTCTCCCAGAAATGTTTTCTTGCTAAAAATAGTAGTTTTACATACTATCACTAAAATATTTGAACCTCAGAATAAATACAGTAATGCAACAATCAAGCAATGTGGTTTCTCATGCCCCAGCTCATAGACAAGCTGCTGTTTAATTCTTAGCAAAAATTGTAAAACCAAACTGGGGTGATAGAGTGGGTGGAAACAGAAAGAAATAGTCTGCCTGAAACGTATTGTGCACTCTGTTACTGTTGCTCACAGACCAGGAATGACTTTAAACTACAGAGAGACACTCAAATTCCCACAGAAACGCTGAATGAACTTTAACAATTAACTTACTGAAAAACATCCGGGCCAAAGACTGCAGCTAAAGAACTTGCTGACCAAATTTCTTCATGATGCGATGCTACATTAGCTAAAAATTTACACAGAAACTTTAACAAACTGTAATTAACAGGTGGAAGCTGCTGCAAGAGGAACCTCAACTTTCTTCCAAATTCATCTTCATTATTATAATCTGGAAAAGGAATAAAAATATTTTAATCACAAAGAAGATACCTGCTTTTTAATATTTGATACTGATCAGCTTTTCTACTATGACCATTACTTACTTCTGAAAGTACAACTAAAATTTGGTCAAACCACAGCCTAAAATGTAAAAATTGACTTGCAGTTATTCAATATTATCCACCACATTCTCTTCTGCACGTTTTCCCCAATTAATGCTCACTCAAATTTCTGATTTCAGAGGGCAAACTCTGCATGTTTTTGTTTTACCACTGTTACATCACAGTTGGTTTGTAGAAGAGCTCTACAGTCAACAGCTCCAGATAGTGACTTAACTTCCATCAAGTTAAATTCTTCTGGCAGACAAGCCACTTTGACACCCTTTCCTTTACAAGCATCCCATTCTCACCACTCTACTTGCTTTTATAATACTTAACTGATAAATCCAAGCTATCTCAATGCAATCATCTTCACACATGCTTAGCTTGAAGCTTACTGATTCAATTTCAGATCTGAAAAAGGGTCAACATAAAACCTCCTCATTCTCACCCCATTTAACTATACTCTTCAGCAAAATATGTCCCCATAAATCTCATTTGTTACCTCATCAGCCTTACAGGCAACAAGGTCCAGAGTTTACAGCTGTTTGTACCTAACTAAGAAATTCCATATATAGGAAAAGAAATGTCAGGAAAGCAAAATGGGAGAAAAACTGATACAAAGAGGCCTCCCCTTCTTTCTCAGACACTTGAAAACTCTTCTCAGATCAGTTAGAGAGGGAAAAGTACGTTTGAAAATGATGAGCCATCTCTGCCTCTCAGGATGAGAGAACAGAGACATCCTAGTCCTTAACGTCAAGGCCAAGAGTGAGTAAATTCCCTACTGAGCAGGTACAGGAACGCTAAGCAGGAACTGTGCATGATTTCATTTGCTCAGACACAGTCAACATCTACAGCAGCTGAATAGAGGCAACCAAGCACAGAAGATAGTTGTTTCAACACATAACACAATAAAACGAACATTTCATTGACAGTTCTTACTCTAGAAATGCATTCTGGAAACAGAACAGAAAAAAAACAGACTTTAAAAAGTATTTTAACAACACAGACTTTAAAAAGAAAGGGAGTACAGAGACGTGATAATCAGACTACTTCGAACATACACATCTCCATGTTTTGTCTAACCAATCCGTCCTGAAATTTGAGTTCTAAACAACCAGAGACCCAAAGGGAGAACGTTCTTACCTCTAACTGAAGTCCTGAGGCACTGAAGTATGGACACACTTGTAGGAGGAATGGCCTAGTGCACTGGGATCACCACATTCACAACTCAATTACCCAAATCACCTGTCTTTGAGGAACCACCTGCCTGCAATGAGCTTCTAACAACGCACACAGGCCACACCTTACTGTACAATGAAGTTATCCTGAGGACTAAGCCTGACGTAATGATATGGAAAGACTGCTGAAGAGAGAAAAGACCAGAACTAACACATGGGTCAACAATTACTACCACCTTCTGCATTTCTTTAAGCAATTCCCCTGCTTCAAATGCAGCTGATGATGTAATTCTGGAAACTGAGGTATGGCTATCAGACAGGCAAAACCCAATTAGAGGAAATCAAAAGTCTAATTTTAGCATCTGAAAACACTGTTTAAGAGTTTATGTGGTTTGATTTCCTTGTTACAGATAGCTTTCAATTTTCTGAAATAACTTTTACACTTTAAAAAGACAGTAAAGACAACAAGCTGTAAGTTTAAGAAAAGTTTCTCCATATATTTTACAAAAGGGAACTAAACGGGAACTTGCAGGATAAAAACAATCCATAGGTAAACCCATCCACAGTGATCTATTCAAAGATGGGAGGAAAAACCAATTTTCACTCTAGATTTTACAGTCATAGAAGGGAATTCAGCTGTCACACCAAGTGAGTACACCTCAATCCCACCTCCAGTCCTGACAGATAACATTGCAACCAAAGTGCACAGCAGTATTATAATTATTATTACACCGATGCCTGAGGTGGCCATCTAAAAAAAAGAGATTAGACAGAAATAAGGAAATAAAGGTAGGTATTTATTTGAAGGGCCTTCAAAGGTACACCCTGGGGAGTCCAGAGGCTACTCCTAAGACAGACCCTGAGTCACGAGTTCTTTACACTTATAAAAGTTTGGTTCATTTGCATATCAGGGTTAATTCTCCAATTAAAGCTTCAGTTAATGATATAATTTCCCCAAGCTTACCCTCCTTCTAAAGATGTTGGTTTACACATTTTTGGGCCTAGGACACTCTGGGTGTCCTTGGAGAGGCTTTGTTATGTCTAACTGGCATAAGAGAACAGCAACTAGCAGGCTACAAGAAACTTCAGTTACACACTAGGCAATACAGGATTTGAAAAATATGAAAGTTAAAACCTAAGGCATCAACACAGAGCACCAAAGACACCCTAGTGCCACTACAAATCTCAATTCAATACTGGGTTTCACTCTTAAAATCATAAAACAAAAACATCGAATCAAAACCAGTTATTACCTTGAGAAAGTTGCATCAAATGTATGTGCAAACTGCCTGGAATAACTGGCTCTGGAAGTTCTTGAAGAAAAAATCTAAGAAGGCTAATAGCTGAGGGTACATCTGCTTCTTTAACCAGGTCCACATCTTCTCCATTATCATATCGTTGCCGGAGCCACTCCACTGTCTCAGCATTCCCATTGACTTGGAAAAGTCCTTCTTGTTCCAGACCCCCTGAGTTAGAAAAAAAATTGCAGAAATAAACTTTTAGCTCCAGCATGGACTAATATATCATAAAAAATACTGATAATCAGATATGCACAATTCCCATACTGACTGAAATATTTTCTGCACAACAGTTTAGCAAGACTTCCAACAGTTCTCTTCCCAACACACATACCTGTTCCCAGGTAACAATAAAATAACAAGTGAAATGTTAGCAGTCCCTAAACCACAGCATTTCCTATCAGGTGCCCTCCTGAGCTGACTGCATTACTGTTTGCTAGAAAACAGTGATAACCGTAACAGAAGGAGTAAAGAAAGGAAGTACCCAGAACAACCGAATCACACCCAGCTGAATAATTAACTTCAGAAAACAAGTACTCTTCAAACCCCACAATCTATTCTGTAAGAATAACAGTGAAATACATTATTTTAAATACACCAAGGTAATACATACCATGTTCCTCAATATAGTCCACGACATGGCGGACTATGAATGGAACCTCATTGTCTGGTTGCCCTTCTTGCTGCAGCTCATCAAGTGGAATTCCAAATATTTTGTTAGCAAGAACAGAGTTGCAGTTACTCAAGGAAGGGGAGGAGCTCTTCCTCATATCTTTATGCAGCCAAAAATCAAAGCTGTCTTTTCTGTCAATAGGAGAAATTAAAACCAAAAAACTCACTTCAATATATGCTGTTGAAAGCATTGATCTGTAACACGAAGTGTTTTAATTACCTAATGCAAATACTCTCTAGTCTGTCTCCATCCATTCACTGATTCAATGGACAGTTCTGTAATGGCTCCAAACACAGCTGACTTGATAAATGACTATCACTGAGGTGTTCTGTCCAACCCTCAACAGAGGACTGAGAAGAACATATATAGCAGCAAAGAAAATGCAGAAAATTCTAGTTACCAAATTTCTAAATAAGTTCTAAGGTACTTTGGTAGATTCTTCAGTACTTTTTCTGACAGCATTTAGTAGTCAGGCTTTCAGAACTCAATACAAAAGCCCCTCAACAGGAAACAAAACCAATGGATCACACCAAACCAAAACCCCAAGTTTCAATTATATGAAATGATTAAGTATTTTGTGATACACAATTGCACTGTAATACTTTTAAAATATATTTGGCATATTCTGGTCTATATAATAAAGCTTTCAACACCTGCATCAAATTAAATTTTTTACTGAACAAAAAACTCCCAAAGCTAGTTTCTAGATGCTCAGTGATACCATTCTATCATGCAGAAGCTCAAGCTTCACTTGCAAGTCTTTGCTTGATAAAGGATCTAGATAGATAATAAAGGGCAGTGTAAGTCACTCAGTCAAGCTGTTATCCTGTCAAAACCAAAATATTTCTTCTAGCAAAGAAAAAACTGTCCTTTCAAAATAAATAATGAAAAGAAAAGAAAACATACTTGCTTAAATGCAAGCAGGCACTTTCAAGGAGGCTGGCACACAGAACATGAAGTACATGCTCTTAGTCAAAGCACTGCAACCAAACTAAAATTCTCTGTTCACTAATAGGTAAATTCTAATAGATTAAGCATTCTGAAATCCATACTTGCTTTCCTTTTTTTTTCCCAGTAAAACAAGTTAAGACACCCACCTCAGAGTACTTAAACAGCCGAGTTTGAAAAACGCTTTCTGCGCCAGCTGCCCTCACTGACCAAGCATTCTTTTGTCATTTATGGTTGTTTAAGATTATGGCAAAAGATCAGCCTGTAGTTCCTCATTGAAGAATAGCAGAACTCGATCAGTACTTCAGCAGTTAATCTGAAAATAAGGAAAATATTATTAGATCATAAAGTTTTCAACAGTTTTAAACGCAGTCACAAATCTAAACACGTTAGAGGAATTCTTGTCAAATCATCAGTTTCTGGTTCTGAACAAGAAAGCATAAAGACCACATTAGCACAGCTTATGGGAGAGCCCCCAGAATACCAAATCCATTTTTTCACTCATGAGTTAACCAAACCTGAAGTGAAAGTTAGCATGGGACATCTAAGTCTTAACAATTAGGAAATAATTTGCAGACTCATTCAATCCTCTTCCAAAGAATCGAGGAGGGCTAAGTAGGTTACAACAAAGTGTTTTAAAGTACCCACCATACTAAAATATTTAATGGCTATGAAATTTTTAGAAGGATCTCAGGCACTGGTTTAATACAACATCTTTAAACAGCAAGACCAAAACCAAAATCCTAACTAAGGATCATTTAGAGTCGACCAGTTTTTGGTGGTACTGATCATCTTTTCTAGGAAGTTAACAACGTGTCTTAACTGCCAGTTCCAAGTCCAAGTGATCATCAAATCTGGATACAGGAAGCAACTTCCCCCAAGTCAGATTCCATAGAACCACCCACATTTTTGCCACCTTTTATTTAGAATCCAGATTATCTGGACATTTTTCTTGTTCTCAGCTCTAAAATAGGTACAAACCACAGTAAATTGCCTTTATGATTTTCTGTGGTATTAAAAATTTAAATTGCAGCTTCATGGCACAGTGGAGCCAATGTAATGCCCAGAATCAGTCAAAGGGTCACCTCAGCCCCTTGATCTCACCCATTACCTGTTCTAAATAAACTCAAGCAACTGTGACTGGGCAAAACAAGCTTGTGACATACACACTCACACAACCACAACACACATCACCAAAACTAGAAAATAAAGAGGCTTTCCCCAGCTTCAAAGTATATTCACTGAAACCTTCTGTTTCATAACTGGAGATTGATATGACACACTGGAGACAAGTACCTTCCCCTCCCTTTGTTCTCCCACACCAGCTCTTGCTTCTGTTCCACATCAGGACAAATAAACTTCATCTTTGCTTGCAAATTCCTGACAACCAACCCCTCTGATTTCAGTACCAAAATGCCAGACCACTCATTAGCCTATCACAACAGGAACCCAGAGTACTTCCAGTAGTTTGAATAAAGCAGTTTTCCTGCTCCCAATCCCCCCAAACTGCTAAGGGAATTGGTCATAAACTCTCTATAGGACTGCTTCCACCTCCTCAGCATTTTCTTGCATTGAGGCCTAGAGGAAAAAAATACTTCAGGCTTAAAAGTGTTTAAATTTTCTCTGTCTATTGCCTTATATTACACACGGGTTGCAAATCTGTTACGTCTCACACAAGCGAATCCTGGTCTGAGATCAGGACTCCAGGTGAGCTGAGAACAGAAAATGAAGAGTTGTATTCCAGTCAATGGGTTTTACTTTTTGTTTTTTACCATCCTATTCAAATCTGTTATTGCAAATTCTTGCTTACTAAAAGATTCTGCCAGATTCCAACAGTGAAGCAGTTGCAATTCATGACCCTCCCATACTTTATTAAGGCCTTGTGTAATTTATGAAAGCCATTTTTTCTTACTGTTTCAGTGTATTAAGTGAAAGTCAACATAATCTTTCCATGTAAGTAGATTTCAATCAATCCCAATATATCATGCAAATTTTAAAATATGAAGTTGCACACAGTCTATTTTCTCAAGCTCTACCAAAGTCCACAATGAACCAGAAAACCTCACACTGGCCAGCTGTGGGGTTAAGGGCAGCTGGCAGAAAACTTTTGATGGATCTGCCGCAATGCTTCAGGCTGACTTGCTAAAATCAACAAACAAACCTTCAAAACAAACATCACCTAATAAAAAGACCAAATTAGAAGTAACCTCTTCTTTACAATTCGGCACCAAATGAACAAGCTCGAGGCTCAGCTTTCTCAGCAGAGGCAACTTTGCGCAGTTCACCAGCATGAAAGCTCAGACACTTTTGCCAGGTGCAGCGGATGAAGAGGCTGCCTGAATATTAATTTCATTCAGGAGGCATGAAAAAAAGAAAAAAATACAGACTTCTATTTTAACTGGCTTGGCAACGTAACAATGAGGTTGAAACAGCCTGGTTGTCTCATTGTTAAGAGCAAAACCGGATTTACAACCCAGGTTTATACATTAAAGCAAGTTTTATATGGCTTATTATCACCCAGAAAAAATTAGTGAAAGCCTTATTTTCACCCTCTCAAATACACACATACTTTTACACACATTTTGATATATCATTATAGGCAACAATTTATTTTCAGAGCATTTTCAGTCTTTTCCCTTTTAGTTCAGGCTTTGGTATCCTCATAGGCTGTGATACAATTAATCTGACATTTACCAAATCTAGAAAGAGCTAGAAACTCGGGAACTTCAGTTCAACTTCAAGTTCTACTCAACTTTCAGCAAGTTTTATTTCCTGCTATTTCCAACATTATAAAAAGTGGAGATAAAATGTTTAATTATTAACAGTTTTTTACATGGATCAAAAGCTTTCCCACTTGCCCTCCCTTGACTCAGGAAGTGCAGCACTTTGCTGCAGACACACATGAAAACTAGGACAAGACATGTAACCTTCAGGACTATTTCCAGAGTCTTTTATAAATACTAAGCAATGCTGTGGAGTTTTTTAATACATTTTTTTGCCCTGATCAAACAACTCAGGAAACAGGAGCTAACCCATCTTTCTACTTTTGTCCATATTATCCTGATCCTTATGAGCACATGCTTCCCCCTCACAATTTCACAACCAAAACGCTTCACAAGTTCTATCAAGAAAAAGAAAAAAAACAGCAACCAAAAAAAAACCCACACAAAAGAAAACTACCTAGCTTGAGTTTAATTATAAACTTTCTGGTTACATTTTTTTCAATCTACTTCCCCTCCTTGTTACTACAAACATTTAAAAACATCCTTAAGCTATAATCATGCTTTACAAAACGTAAATGCAGGAAACTAAAAATACGCCTTATTATAACCACGTTACACCACAATTTTACAAGAGACTGAAAAAAACTAACTGTCCCTTGCAACATGTTGAGCCCAAGCATCTTAGATGAGGGTAAAACACAGTTTTGTTCTGTATTGTGGATTTCAGTGCTCTCATGTGTTATTTTAAAAATTTTGGTTTGTTTTTTTTTATTAAGGAAAGTTCTTCAGAGAGTCTCCTGGGAAAACAGCACCATGAGCTTCATTTTGCCATCATAATAGCATTCACTTATCTTGGCAACTCAAGAAGTATTTACACCCACACATGAAATGCCCCTAAAAATCCCACAGAATATATGGCTAACTGTTAATATTTGAGGAATACACATGAAAATTTAGACTTATATTTAGTTCAGCTTTTACATGACTGAAGTACAAATAATATACAGGTATCATTTTAAATTAAAGTCCTCAGGATTTCACCACCTTTCCTTAAAACGAAGGAATGAAGCAACAAGTAAAAATAAACAAAGAAAGGCTGCAAACTGAAACCATGCCATAGGAATGAAAACATTAATTCTGCGTGTAGAATTTCTGCCACAAGTCTCAGCTATTTAAGTAATTCTTTTATTTGCTTGTTTTACATAGCAAGAAATTCATATTGTCTCTAAGCCAAACCCAAAGCTAACACTGACTGCTGTTCTGCTCTATTTTTAATATATTATTTTGTGGCATTAGCAAACATCGCCAGTGACTTTTTTTTTTTTTAACACATAAAAGCAAAAACTAACTGTATGATTTTCAGATAGGAAAAAAGCAACAAAATGTCCTGTCCCTGCTTCTCAGGAAACATACCTCAAGTGTTTTGGCTTTTTCAGCCCACAGTTCTGTGACACATCACATGCCTGCAAACTGTGTCCTAAATAATCACATACACATCCTCCAGTACAAAGAGGATCAATACTCCTTGTCTGCAATAATTATTTACAATTAAAATTCCACAAAAAAATTAGTGTGTCTCAAAGTTTTTGATTTCATACTCTATATTTGATAAAGAAAAATAATGTATTATGTTACCTATATGACTTACAGCTAGACAAAACTTGTGATGTCCCCCTGGATGCCTACAGCAAACACACTGTTATATCCAAATAAATAATTTATTTTTTGGCTAAGTTTGAGATTATTAACGTTACAACAGATTTTAAGAATTTCTAAAGTATGGCCAAAACTTAAGACAGATTCCAACTTGGAGTCACAAGCAGCTCTCCCCATGTAATCATCTCCTCATGACATCATCCAGAGCCAGCTGCCAGGCGTGAGCAGGAGCAAGAAGGCTTCCCTGGGAAACTTTTGTGTACCAGCTCACTGCAGAACACACAGAGCCATTCAGCAACGGCTGTACTACACACTAGCTAAGTTTCAAAAAAATGGCAACCAGCACTCTTGATCTTATTCTTAAGTTTTGTTGAGTTAAAAGGAAACTGGCTTTTTTTTTTTTTGTAATGTTATGTCAGAACTGTAACAATTGACACTGACTGATTGTTATGCCATTTGTATACTCAAATTACTGCTAGCATTCCCAATGGATGAACTGCTTTTGGGCAAAAGAGCTTTTGCTCATCTGATTTTCAGCTTTTGTTCAGCTAACAAGTAAAAACAGAGTATCTTGCTTGTTTGAATTAATCCAGTCAAAATTGAAAAGATGACCAGGCTGGGGAGGGGACATGGCTTGGAATAAGTTTATACAGAAGACAAACTGAAATAAACCCCACAAACAGAACTCTACCACAAACTCAGGACACAGAAAAGGACAAACTTGTCTCAAGAGCACAGTTAAAGGCATGCAGAGATGTGCAAGTGCTTGAACAGACACAGAACATTCTCCATTTAAAAGAATAATCACATTTAAGTACTCATCAATATATTTGATTAGTCAAAACAATAATTATTTAAAATAAAAGTTTTAAAACCAGCAAGATTAGCTTAAAATATATTCTTAAAGCAAGATTTCCTCTTTTTGACTGCCAGTGAAATCAGCTATCATGAGGTATTTTAGTCACAAGTCTAGACTGGCAAATCAGACAACTGGGCTCAGTTATCATTTTAAATTTAATAAGCTGGTCCTCTTAAGAATACAATCCCCACCCCATTAAGGCATACTGTTTGAAATTAAGTATAACTACAAAATTTAACTTGCAGTGTTGAAGGAATCCATTTTAGAATAAATATCTTCTCAAGCAGATGTGACTTTCCTGCTCCCTTCATTTCTCATTATGGCTCCTAACTGTTCACTGCCCCATTTGCTTTCTGGTTAAGTAGGAATCAGAAGGAAACCAGCTCACTGCAGTTTTGCACACAATCATAAAAGGAGTCAGCAGAAGCATGAACACCAGCTCTTTAATTAATGAACTGTTTGCCTGTGTATGCCTTCACATGTGCACTCACACACACATTAAAGCTCAACTCTATTAGCAGAAATTCTCCATCGTTTGCCACAAGCACTTCTGAGATAGCCTCAGAAACCACTCAACTGACAAAATACTGGTTATACTGACAAAGCAAGTAGAAGCACAAATACAACACAAGATTTAGTGGAATGCAATTCTAATGCAATTTTTGTTTCCCGGGAATGTGGTAGCAAGCCTTCTAATTCACAAATTAGAACAATTTAAATTAAGCCCTTATGTCCTTACCATGCAAGAAAGCAACAAAACACCTCATGAAAGCTTCTCTGGAAGAGATATAACTAAAACTAATATAATTTTGGATTTCAGGTTTTTTTAATTTAGAAGCCAAGAAACCATAATACTGATTAGTATTTATTTTCCAGTCACTACAGTTTAGTCTACAATTTCAGTTGACAGAACCTGATCACACTGTCTCTGAAAAAGCCCATCATTCACAGACCTTCACGAGAGCCAGATCCTATCTATTAGAAAAACCTCAAATACAGAGACTGATTTAAGCAACATTCCAAAAAAAAAATCTACACTTTTAAAGAACAAACTGAGAGATCACCAAAATGTCAGCTGGTTTTGATATACAAAAATAATGTTTTATATTCACTCACTAGATAAAATCCAAAGGCTTTTTCACAGCATTACAGCAATTTATAATCCTCCAACTACATTGTAGCAAGAAAATAAAACCATCAGTGATACCAGAAAAAAGTAGATGTTTGCTCAGTGCCTCACACCCACCACCACACACGGCCAGATTTGCTCTCATCTGCTGCTGCCAATGCACATGTGCAGAATTATAAAGAAACTTCCTGCTCACACAGATCCCATCACACTCTTAACAACAGTAGTTAATAAATAAAAAGGCTTTTGTATCTTGTGTAACAGCTAATTATATTCATCCTACTCGCCACCCCTCAATGCAAAGCTCTACTCCACCAACTGCACACATCTCATTGCCCCTGCATCAGATAATGCACAATTTCAGTGTAATGGCATTATAAAAGTACAGTAAAGTAACAGACAGGAAGAAATTATCAGTAAAACTATGCAACTTGAGAGCTTTATGTTATAAAACCAAAGCAGTTTAACAATTGTCACTGCTTTTAAAACAGACTTTGGAACAGAAGTCAAGCTACCTCAGACACACCAAAAAAGCAAACTATAAATATATAATGCACTTAATTCATTATACATAAGTTATCCTATTACATACATTTATCATCAGTTTGTTTCTCCCCTCCCAAACAGGCAAGCAGAAATACAAACTGGAACTCAGCAGATTACAAAATGGTTACACAGCCCCTTCACTATCGAAACACTGCCTCTGTCAGAACCTTGAGTACGTGCCACCAAAATAAAGGACAGGCACATTCCCACTGCACTAAGACATTTCAATGAAGAGTTCAATGCTGTAGCAATGATTCTCTGAATTTCAAGAGATGGGGAAAGAAAAAAAAAAGACCAAAAAAAGGGGGTCTGGTACTGAGGTCTCCTGTCAAAACTTGATTATGACTGAATTTGAAGACACCACCAGAAATCATAAGGTTAAAATTACATTGCAGACTAAAATTAACTAACCTGATTACATTACTAGAGTGCCAAGACAACAAAAGATTTCATTAAATGTGAAGTTCAGCAAAAAGGGGAGAAAACCTTTCAAACGTACACACTTTAAAAAAGAGTATAAAGGAAGAAAGAACCACATTTGTAAGATTCCAGCTCTCACCTTTTCAGTTTTGTCCATGTATTATTATCCCACACAGCTGAGCACAAATTTTAATCCTGAACACACTGCAGGGAACACTGAACAGAAGAGATACATGAGGAGAGCTGCCAGCGAGACTGGAACCTGGACAATCAGTGCAGGGTTCTCACCAGATACGGGGCTCAGATGGAGCAGATGCCCCACCCAAACGTCCTTAGAAATGTCCAAACAGTGAAGAAAATAAAAACCATTTAAATCTCTCAATAGGAAAAAGCCTCTGCAACCGGAGTCTTTGTTACAAGCTGTTTGAACACAAACATAAAGCCCAATCTGTATTTTAAGCTCATTTGGCAAATTTTTCTTTTCTTTTTCAAACTAATATACAGGATTTCACACATTTACAGGGGAGAGACCACAAGAGTAGAACTGTTTGTTACTATCACAATAGAAGTATTTTCACTGATCAGAATACGGTCCTGCAAAATATTACTCATTTCTTGTAGTGAACGACTCCACCCATATGTTGCAAACATAACAGGTTTTGACCTTCTAAACTATGTTTTTAAGACTTCAAAACAAATCAGCTTTACAGAGAAAAAAGCTTGGTAGAAGATGCAGTAACAAATACATTATGTTTTTGACTGCAATAATCCACAAAATTCACCTGAACTGGTTGAATTTTCTCATATCTCAACAGCTGGCTATTAAGCCAGTACAAACCGTGAAGATAAATCTGAATTCACCAAAGCTCTGAGACATTCTCAAACAAAATTTCTGCAGGTTAAGATCTCTTACCTTACTGAAAATAATAGTAAGCAAGACTGAATTGCTCAATTATACTAACTTTCCGGGGAGCAATGTAAAATTCTTGTATTCTCTGCCTGAATCCAATTTTGACAAGAGACATAGAGCCCCTTTATGAGGGGCTGAAAAACTGATAGAGCCATCACTTTACAAACTGCATGACAAGTAACAATCTCCCTTTTCTGTAGCCCTTCACAGAAAATTTAATATTCCTTCGCTTCTGTACCTCCTCCTCGCATTTTTTTGATAAAGTGTTATTTTTCAGTTCTTAAATAACAGTCCTCACATCTGAAATAATCAATAAATATACAACCAGGCCTGCAATGCAAGGAAAAAAGTTTAAAAAGTTTGCCATCCTTCATCCTTACAGATGCAAATGATGAACTGCCCTGCACATAGTTAATTCACTCCCACCTAAACGGCCACTAGATTTTTGTGTGCTAATATGGCAGTAAAATTAACCTGGTGCTAAGCACTGAATTAGAGGATGACTTGAAGCATTCTCTTACCGACATCACTTCCTCTTCCATATAGCTGCAGCTTCTTTTGTGGGGGATGGGAAAAAAAGAGAACAACCATACCAAAAAAAAAAAAACAACAAACCAATCCAAACTAAAAAATCACCTCAGACTTGGCAGATTTTACTCACTTTCCAATGAGCCCTGGAAAGGGGCACCGCTGCTCAGCTGTAACTGACCAGAAATCAAAAGGCTAAGTATTAGAAAAGGAAAAAACCCTACCCCATAAAGCCTTCACACACAGCAAGCAGGGACTCACAGAACTTTCTGAAGTCTGTTCCAAATGCACAGAATATTTCTTCAGCCTCACCTGCTTTTGCAAACATGCCATTATGTACATTAGAAAGCAATGCTTCACTGCTTGCACAGGTCTCAAGGAATGAGCCACACAATGACAAATTTTAAATTAAGTCTTTTAAGGAGCTGCGAGAAGATCCTCCAGTGTTCCAAGCAACACAAAAACCAAGTGCCCAAACTAACACAGAGCAGATAAAAACTATCATTTGCCAAACTCAGATGTTTCGACGTGTTGCTCATGTCAAAATTTGTAAGCATTAAAAGTTACCAGGAGCTTCTCCGAGTCAGCTTTCTTAAATGTAACCATGGGACGCTCTACTTGATTGATTTTTCTAAAACAATAAGGGAAATTTCCAGTTTGATGCTTTCAAAACAGTGAGGTATTTAATTCCTTATTGTTACAAAGTCGAGACAAGGAAAGGATCCCTATGGAGCCAAACAATGTATAAAATACAGACAAAGAAGATTAAAAGAGATTCTAAACATCTTCAAGTCTATGCAACAAAGAACATATAAAGCAATTTACTAGTAATGAGCAGCAAAAAAAAAAAAAGAAAACAAACAAAATAGCTAAACTGCTTATAATATAGGCCAACAAACCAGCTTTCTATTCTTTTTATGTTGGCAGATTAGACTGCACAGAAGACAGAAAAACTTCAAACCTAAATGCTAATCCAGTTTAACAATTCGTTCTAAACTCACATACTAACAATTCCATCCCTGAGGACATTCAGGAACACACGCCAAAAGAAAAATAAACAACTGTGTAGGTTTTTATATATTCACTTTCTTTTTTTTTTTTTTTTAACAGGCAAGAGTTATTACATGGTATTTATTTTCTTCATCTGTTACTTCTTGTCCCCATCTTGAGCCTGACAGCAGTAAGAAATTTTGTAAAAAATTCTTAAAATGCAGCCAGACCAAGGAACTTGAGAACAAGAGAGTTGTGCATTAAAAGCTGGTGTTGCAGTGTGTGATGGAAGGGTTTTTGTCGTTGGGTTTTGTTGTGGTTTTTTCCAAACCTGGAAGGAGCACCCCAACACTGGGACATCTCATGTTAAAGCAACTTTTTCATAGCAAGAAACATTTCCACTGAAATATTCAAATCTCTAAGGAGTTTCCACGAACAATGGAAACCCACACCGACAGACCCCTCGGAAGATACATTTGGTCACAGGCTAGCGCGTTAAGTCAATGACCCAGCGTTCTTAATGTCAGCGCTGCCCCCGTGATGACAGACGATTTAGTGATTGCCCTTCTTTCAATTTCTGGGACCAACTTCGCTGGCAGGGAGCTGCGAGGCTGATGCTGTCAGCGCGCCAAGCCCCATCGCAGGGGGCACCAGACTGGGCCGTGGGAGGAAGGAACAGCCTGGGCACACAAGTCCTGGAGGAGCCGGGCTGTCAGCGCTGCCTGCGAGGTCCCACTGACACCAGCCTGGGAGACGCTCCCGCCTCTTGACAGCTCCCTGCGAGCGGCTCCAGCAACTCGACAGGAGGAAGTTCCCGCGCCCCGCTAGGCGCCGGTGCCAGAAGGTTCCTGAAGCCTGAGGTGACACCGGCCAGCCTGAGCGGGGACCCCCCGCGCATGCGCCCCGCGCCCCTCACCGTTGCCGGGTGACTCGCCCTCCCCGCCGTCCTCAGCACCACCAGCAGGTTCCTCCGCCTCTTCCTACCCCGGGGGCCGGCGCGGGCCTCTCCTCGCCGCNCCGGGGGCCGGCGGGGCCCTCTCCCCCCCCCTCCGCTCCCCTCGCACCCCTCCTCCGCCAGCCGCTGCCCGCGCCGTGTGCCGCGGCCGCCGCGCTGCCGGACCCGGCGCCGTCCGTGCCCTCACAGCCGCTCCGAGCTCCGAGCCGCGAGCGGGGGGTCCCCGACGGCAGCGGCGGCGACGGGCGGAAGTGACGCGCTGACTGACAGGTGCAGAGCGCGCGCCCCCCCGCCCGCCTCCCCCCAGGGGTCACGTGCCGCGGGGCGGGCGCTGAGGGCGGGTGGGGCCCGCGCCCTGAGGGGGCGGTGGCCGGGAGCGGCCCGGCTCGGGGGCGAGTGAGGGGACAGCGAGCAGCCGCCCCAGAATTAACGTTTTCCTCTTGTTTTCCGCCCACACGGTGCCTCAGCCACCCGCCCGCCTCGGCCCGTGTGGGCTCAGAGTCACAGAATCAAATGGCTTGGGGAAGACCTCAGTTCATCGAGCCCAACCTTGGACCGAACATCACCGGGTCCACCACATCAGGGCACTGAGTGCCACGATCGGTGTGTCCTTAAACACCTCCCTGGGCAGTCCGTTCCAATGTCTGATCACCCTTTCCGTGAAGAAATTCCTCCTGATGTCCAACTTAAACTTCCTCTGGTGCAGTTTAAGACTCTCCTCTCATCCTGGGGTGCCCAGAGATTGACCACAGCCAGTAGTGGCACCGTGCAGGCATGTACCCTGCTGGCTTTGCTGGGACATTAGGAGGAATTTCTTCACAGAAACGGCGATCAGACATTGGAACTGGCTGCCCAGGGAGGCGTCACCATCCATGGAGCTGTTGAAGAGNCCCCGCGCATGCGCCCCGCGCCCCTCACCGTTGCCGGGTGACTCGCCCTCCCCGCCGTCCTCAGCACCACCAGCAGGTTCCTCCGCCTCTTCCTACCCCGGGGGCCGGCGCGGGCCTCTCCTCGCCGCTCCGCTCTCCTCGCAGCCCTCCTCCGCCAG